>PVIC010001223.1:0-95893 GCA_004025085.1 Thryonomys swinderianus
TTACTGGGGTATATATTTAGTATTTTGAAAGAAGACACAGCTACATTTAAAATTATGTTTGAATTGAGACCATTGCATTGGATTTGGATATAAAGTAATTTACTATTTGCTGTTTTTGCATCTTGTGAATATCAGGGGATAAACTTGCTAAATTAATGACAACTCAGATTGCAGCAGCGCCTCATTTCCATAATTACCCTACATTTAAAGCATTTCATATTAAAATGAGGGGATTATATAGAAATGCTTTTACTTTGATTTCCTGGGGATAGGCCCTTGCCTGGTGACTTCTCAGGAGATTTATTTTGTAGTTGATTTTCATTCCTACAATCCCTTTTTGGAACTTTTGGTTTCCTGGTGAAATGATGCTGGTTGATTAAAACGAACATAAGACAGTGGATTGTGTGTGTGTGTGTTTGTATGTGTGTGTGTGTTTTGCAAGTTTATAGAGAAACAGAGGCAGTGGGTCATGGTTGCCAGGAGTCTAGGACAGCCAGGCCCCAGGAGCCAGCAGCAGCCTGGCTTCTCCCATTTCCAGACGTCAATGGTGCTTCCCTGGGAAACTGACCATGGCTTAGTGCTTGTTTTGCTTTCCTTAGACATAACAGTTCCAGCTGCATGCAGATGTACGGCCTTGTGTCCAAGGAGTGGTTTCTGGCTGACAAAGCTCTCAGTAGGCGTAAGGAAGAGAGGTGGGCATTCGTACCCGATCTGTTAGGGGTGCCCATCCTGCACCGTTAGGTGTTGAAAGGTGAGTCCTCTCCTGGGCAGTCACCTGGACCCGTTCTGTGTGTATAGCAGTTGATGGTGTTGGTCTCAGGGGCTCAGATACCCTCAGGAGACCCCAAAGCACATGAGTTTATGAAGGATGTACCTGTTAACTTTTTTTATTTTTTTTTTTTTTGAGACAGGGTCTTACTTTGTAGTTCGGCAGGCCCTGAATTCACTGTGAAGCCCTGGCTGGCCTCAAACTCACAATAATCCTCCTGCCTCTGCCTCCCAAGTGTTGGGATTATGGGCAAGAGCACCACGCCAACATTGTAGTATATGGTACAAGGGATCCAATTTGGGACCTTGTGCTTGCCATGCAGAGACACCAGAATCACTGAGCTAAATCCCCAACCCACCTACTGACATTTACCACAGGAGAAATTAATTATTCTCTAAGCTCAAAGAGAGCAGTAACAAACCTGTTTCAAAAATTTTGAGCAAGTGTTTCCTTTTTTGGTAAAACTCTTCACTGTCTAGTGTAATGGACAGCCTATGGCTGCTTCTTCCATCCATGTCTGGGATATTGGGGAACCCAGGCCAAGGAACACCCAGCCCCAGATGATCCTGGCTTCCCAAGTCTCGAAGCAGAGTGGAGTCTGCATGGACCAGGGGCTTCCTGCCCATCATTCTCCTACTCCCTAAGCAGCCCTTCACCCAAGCAGTGATCTGGTGTGGTGTGCTTGCTGTGGGTGAACACTGAGCACCCTGCAGCCCCAGTTCCTGGGTCCTACAACTCAGAGTATACTTCACCTTTAGGTTCACTTGTACTTAAAACTGAGCCCTGTAGATTGTGATTGTTTAAAATGTAAGTCATGGGCCGGAGGGTTAGCTCAGTGGTTCCGGTGCCTGCCTCGCAAGCGCAAGGTCCTGAGTTTGATCCCCGGTAACATACAATGCTGGGCGTGGAGACTCGCGCCCACCAGCAATCAATACCACATACCACAGTGCCGGGTGTGGTGGCTCATACCTGTAACTGTAATCCCAGCACTCAGGAGGCAGAGGCAGGAGGATTGCTGAGTTTGAAGCTTGCCGGGGCTACATAGTGAGCTCAGGGCCAGCCTGAACTACAAAGCAAGACCCTGTCTTAAAAAAAAAAAAAAAATGTAAGTCATGCCGATGTGGTAGTGCACGCCCATATCCATCACTGGGGAGGCTGCGGCAGGAGGATCCCAGTGAGTTCAAGGCCAATCTAGATTACAGAGCTAGAGCCTGTTTCAAAAAACAAAACAACACAGCTATTTTTTAAGTAGTTTTTTGTTTGTTTGTTTTTGTGGGGGGCAGTTTTAGGTTCACAGCGAAGTATATTTTCACAGAAATTTTTAAAAGGTGTGTAATTCAGTTCCTGGCCTCATTAGCGTCTTGTGGCCTAATCTAGCTGAATGTGGTTTGGGCACAGACAGCACTCCTTGGTTCTGTGTGGTGTGTCTTCTGTCAGTGGGTAGGCTCCGGGGCCCAGACCCCTGTGATGTCAGCACATAGCAGATTGCGTGCGAACAGTGACTGTTGTTTGGGGTTTTCAGTGGAACTCTTCTAAACACACTTTCAAAAGCTGCCCCTTTGGCTCAATATTAAAAAATGTGTTTTTTTCCCTCCCAAATCAGGTGGGGCTCTCTGGAGGCACTTTCTCTGTATGTGTCCCCCATCCCCATATCTGTTACATAGAGGATAAAACTGGCCTTGTACCTCTTCCAGAAAGGCTTTAGGGTTTGTGGCTACATGGCAGAGACAAAGAATCCTGGCTGGTTTTCACACACAGGCTCCCTTATGGAGATGGAGGGGCCTTCCTGGCTCCTCCTCTGATGAGCCTTCTGCAATTCACAAATATTCTGGGTCTTGGGTCGGGATTGGTGGCATTCAGAATTTAAAAAGTAACTTCTCAAGCCGGGGGTTGGTGGTGCACACCTGTAATCCCAGCACTCTGAGAGGCTGAGGCAAGAGAATCACATGTTCAGAGCCAGGGTGGAATTTAGCAAGACCTTGTTTTAAATTGTAAGAAATTAAAAAGGGCTGGGGATGTAGCTCAGTACAGAGGCCTTGGGTTCAATCTCCAGGGACGCCAAATAGGAAAGTAACAGCACAGCTTCCCCGGGGCAGTTGTGTACAACATTCTCCACAGGATGGCTTCTCAGCGGTCTCTGTCGTGGTGCTCCTGCTTGTGACTGAGGGAATGAGGACACCTAGTCGCAGAGCTGTGTACGGGGAACCAGAGCCCAAAACCTTTATCCTGAGACTCCAAACTGCTCACTGCCGACCCAAGGAGACTCCCGTGCTAAGGAGACAGATTGAGCTCCGAGAGCTAGCCTGTGGCTGACCCTGCGCTAGGTGGTGTCTGGAGGCAGAGAAGGGCAACACAGGAAAGGGGTCCCTGTCTGGCCTCTTGGCAGGTGTGTCCCTGCCCTGGGAAGTGGTGGTGACTCATCACAGCTAAGGAAAACATCTTCCCCAGGAGTGTCCAGTCCGCTCGGCTCTCACCCTCTGCAGGGCCTCTGTGTCCACACACGGTGTGGACAGGTTCCCAGCCCCGCCTGCCCTTGCAGCTGCTTTCGGTGCGGCAGCCACAGCCTATGGGGCTGCCTAGTTTTCAAAATGCATATGGCTGGTCTGACTACGGAACTGAGCTTTCTATTCCATTTTAGTTTTCTTGTTGTCATTCTTTGTGTCACTGGGGATTGAAGCCCAGGGACTTCTCACTGAAATATTCCCCTCATCCTTTTTTATTTTTTATTTTATTTTTGAGACAGGTTCTTGCTTTGTAGTTCAGGCTGGCCCTGAGCTCATTATGTAGCCCAGGCAAACCTCCAACTCAGTAATCCTCCTGCCTCTGCCTCCCGAGTGCTGGGATTACAAGCGTGAGCCACCACGCCAGCATTGTGGGGTGTGGTACTGATTGCTGGTGGGCGTGAGTCACCACGCCCAATATCATATCATTGCATGTGGTTACCAGGATCAAACCAGGGACCTTGTGCTTGCTAGGAAAGCGGCAGAACCACTGAGCCAAATCTCCAGCCTTTATCCTTTTTTATTTTATTGAGACAGGGTCCTACCATGTTACTAAACTGCCTGGGTTAGGCTTGAAATTGTGATCCTCCTGTCTCAGCCTCCCAGAGTGCTGGGGTTACAGGTGTGTACCACCACTTTGAGCTGCCATTTTAGTTTTAAGTTAATTTGGAGTATCCTCTACTGGCACTGTTATCAGGAATCCTTGACTCCTTTGCGGGTCTTCAGATTCCCAGGTGCCACCTCAGTTTACCTGGGTCACTGGGAGTCAGGTTGGATTTTCTGTAGTAGGGTGGGAAAGGAGGCCAGTCTAGAGCACAAGGCTGGGAGGTGTGTGGGGCCAGTGCTGCAGGAGAGGCTGTCATGTGAGCCAGGTGAGGCGCCTTGGCCTCTGATCCCAGCACTCTGGGAGGCTGAGGCAGGAAGATTAGTTATTGGCAGCCCTCCCTGTGTTAGCACGTATGCCTCCTATTTCCCTCTCTTGCACTGCTTCCTCAAGCCAGAGAAGAGAGTAAACCATCCACAAAGTGGTCCCTGTGGAGAACAGAGAGACAGTGGGCTGTGAATGGGGGTTACAGGGCACTTTGGTGGTTATGATTATAAATGAGTCCAGCTCCAAAATATTTTGTTCTTGCAGTTCTTAGTATTCCTCTGCAGACAGATGGGTGTGGTGCATCTCCTGCCTGTCTGCTGTCCTCACAGCCGTGGTCATACATACATACATACATACATACATAGGTGCACTTCTCCACCAGCTCTCCCCATGACCTGCCAGAACCAGTCAGTTGCTGGTGCTGAAGTAGATACTGGATGTGGCCTGGGGCAGATCCAACCCTGCAGCTTGGCTGTTTGAGCTGAAGAGGTGATGGAGCAGGTCTTGGGGGAGCTGGGCCAAGCCTGGAGGCAGCAGATCTTAATGCCATTCACACCGGTGACCAGAGCTCAGCCCCAGCTGCCCCAGGGCAGGGCCACTTCCCCAGGAAGAGGGGCCAACCTCTAGCATCCGCCTGTGTTTGTAAATAAAGTTTTATTGGAATCCAGCAGGCCTGCCTCATCCAAACTGCTTGGGCAGCTCAGGAGGCCTGGGCTGTCCGTCATCTGGCCATGGGCAGAAGCAGAGCAGGCTGCCCTCACAGGCTGCCTCGGAGGTTCTGCAAGGCCCTGCCATCTCTAGCTTCCTTTAGAGGGAGCCCTACTTTTCTCATTATGTTTAATTCTAGGTTTTTGCATAATTGTTTAGAGGAGATGAATGGATCTCTTTTATTATTATTTTCTAAAGGGTTAGTGTTCATGTTTTGAGAAAGTAGGCGCTCTGTGTGTGTGTGTGTGTGTGTGTATTTGGTTAGAGTTTTACAATATTTTTAAAATTTTAAATTTTGAAAAAATTTTCAAGCTTGCAAGAAAGTTGCTAGGTTAATACCAATAATACCTATAAGTTCTCTGCCTACACTTGACCTTTTTTTTTTTCTTTTCTTTTTGAGAAAAGGTCTCTATAGTTCCGGCTGGCCCTGAGCTCACTATGTAGCCCAGGCAAGCCTGGAACTCAGCAATCCTCCTGTCTCTGCCTCCGGAGTGCTGGGATTATAGGTGTGAACCACCAGACCGGCACTGTGGTAAGCAGTACTGATTGCTGGTGGGTATGAGTCACCACGCCCAGTATTGTTGTATGTGGTTACCAGGGATCAAACTCAGGATCTTGAGGGATCAAACTCAGAACCTTGCGTTTGCAGGACAGGTGCTGGGACCACTGAGCTAAATCCCCAGCCCCATTTGTCCGTTTTTAACACACTGCCACACTGATTTCATCATTTAATATTTGTGTGGTGAATGAATTGTATGTATGGTGCCCTTTTTTTCCTTATATCACCGTTTATATTTTATCCTTAGGATACTCTGTGTAACCTGTCTTGTTATTAATTTGGGGAAATTTAACACTGTCACCTGACATACCATCCGTTTGCCAGTTTTGTGTCTTGTCCTGAGGGCCTCCTTGTGCCGACAGAGGACCCAGCCAGGGGTGAAATTTTGCATTTGTTGTCAGTGTCTGGTCTCCTAGACCTGAAGCAGCCTGTCAGCCTTGCTCTGTCTTTACTAACCGTGGCTGGATATTGTGTCATGTGTTTTTCAATTGAGGTTTGTCTGATTTGATAAAATTCTGATTAGGATCAGGTTAAGCATCTTCGATTGAAATCAGAGAAGGGAGACACCTGTCCCCGAGGGTGTCCCCCATAACACAGTTTCAGTGCCTGACTCTAGATGTGGCCAGGCTTTCTCACCAGTTACTGTTTCTGACTGTGTCATTAATAAGCAGGAAGTCGGAGAAGTGGCACCAGCGTAAGACACTTTGTATCTGTGTAATCTGTACCTTTTCTACCAACAGTATTTAGATCAGGGGCTTGCTTTTCCTGGATGGTAAACTTTATGTGGACACGATGATTATTTTGTTTCCTTTTTACCTTTTTTGTATCTCAGCTCTTTTTTGTTGTCTTGTTGAATTGTAAGCACCTCTAAGTAATACTGAATAAATAACACAACAGGGCTTCTTTCCCTGCAGCAGGAATGGGAACTGAGTACTTCGGAGGGAATACAGCTTTGACTTTTCTTAAAGGCCTCTTCCTAGGTGGGGGTGATAGCGCACATTTTATAGTCCAGCCTCGTCCAGACTGAGGAGATGGCTTGGGCCTAAGAGGTAAAGACCAGATCAGGCCCCAGAGTGAGAATGCCCTGGAGGTGCTGGGTGGGAGCACTTCCTGCAGAGGTCTTCCTCAGTGTCTGGCAGGCCTGTGATTGCCGTGGTGGTGGCTGCACTGATGCGCTCTGAATGTTAGGCCACATTTTCTTGTTTGCTGCTGTAACCCCAGCACACACCAGCACGCTTGGCACATAGTTGAGCCTTTGTCTATAACTCTTGGCAGAATGAATAAGCGAATAGAACTCTGCATGCAGAAATAAGCTGGAAAGTGATTTAAGATTAATTTGCTTAGCTTTTAAAAGATCTGATTTAGGTTAGCTGGGCACCCTTGGCCAGAGTTCTGACCTCTGAGCCATTTCTGAGAGAGTTAGGAGTTAGAAATAGCTTAGTATTCACCTCAGTGTCTAGCTTGTAGAGTGCACCTAGGAACCCTACCTGCACCCCCTGCATCTGTGTCACCACCATCGTTGCTGTCACTGTGGTATCTGTGGGGCTGAGGCCTGCGTCCATCCCAGGAGGCCGCTGTGGGTGGTTGCAAGGCAAGTTCCAGGGGCCCTGACATGTCCTAGTGCTCAGGAGCAGGTCACAGGGAGGACCCTCAGCTGATGAGGGCTGGGGACGCATTCCTCTCTGCCTGAGGTGTCTCCAGGTCTCAGTGCTCCTAACGGGCTCTGAAGCTTGTATGATGCAGGTGCAGTTGTGGGCGTTTGTTTCCTTATGCTTTCCTGAGCTGTTTGCCCAGAGAGAGGAGTTCAAAGTACAGGGGACCAGAAAAGGCAACTCAGGTTTACCCTGAGCTCTCTTGCCTGAGCTCCAGCCAGCAGACTGCAGCCAGCTCGTTCCTGAAGGGTTAGGGAGGAGGTGAGGCTGCCCGGAGAGAAGGGGGGAAGCACGGAATTAAGTAATTCATATTTGAGGCCACTTAAAAACAGAGATGTGGGCCGGGGAATTAGCTCAGTGGTTCCGGTGCCTCCCTAGCAAGCGCATACAGCAATGCCTAGTAACCACATACAGCAATGCTGGGCATGGTGGCTCACACCCACTGGCAGTTAGTACCACACACCACAATGCTGGGCATGTTGGCTCACGCCTGTCATCCCAGCACTCGGGAGGCAGAGACAGGAGGTTTGCCGTGAGTTTGAGGCTTGCCTGGGCTACATTGTGAGCTCAGGGCCAACCTGTACTACAAAGCAAGACCCTGTCTCAATAAATAAATAAAAACAAAGATGCAAGCACCCTCATTGAGCAAGCACCCTGTGCCCACCCATGTGCAGTTATTTGCATTTTCTCATCATTTTTAAACCCTACCCCTTCCACCCTCATATCAAACCCTGGACCTTCACCCTGTGCTATATCCCCAGCCCTTTTTTTTTTTAAGACAGGGTTTCGCTTTGTAGTTCAGGCTGGCCCTGAGCTCACTATGTAACCCAGGCAAGCCTCGAACTCAGCAATCCTCCTGTCTCTGCCTCCCGAGTGCTGGGATGACAGGCACGAGCCACCACGCCCGGCACTGTGGTATGTGGTGCTGATTGCTGGTTGATTGTTGGTGGGCGTGACTCACCATGCCCAGCATTGATGTGGTTACCAGGATCGAACTCAGGACCTTGCGCTTGCGAGGCAGGTGCTAGAACCACTGAGCTAAATCTCCGGCCCCCCAGCCCTTTTCTATTTTGGGACAGGGTCTCGCCAACTTTATTCCTCCTGTCTCAGCCTCCCTAAGTAGCTGGGATTATGAGTGTGTGCCACCATGCCAGGCTTCCAACCCTTTTTTTTTGAGATAGACTCTCGCTTTGTAGTTAAGGCTGGCCCTGAGCACACTATGTAGCCCAGGCAAACTCAGCAATCCTCCTGCCTCTGCCTCCTGAATGCTGGGATTACAGCTGTGAGCTACCATGACCGGCACTGTGGTGTGTGGTACTGATCGCTGGTGCGTGTGAGTCAACACGTCCAGTATTGTTGTATGTGGTTACCAGGGATCGAACCAGGGACCTTGCGCTTGCTAAGCAGGCACCGGAACCACTGAGCTAAATCTCCAGCCCTTCCAACCCTTTGCAGGTCAGCTGAGGTCCCTGGCTTCCTTTCTCTTGTCCCCTTCCTCTCCAGTGGCAGAGAAGTGGCCTCTGGTCCCTACTCATACATCGCACACAGGGATGTCTAGGAACACTGCACGTTTTAGTTTGTGTGGGGTTTTAATTTACATAAGTAGTTTCACACAGGCTTCGTCATCATGGTGTTTACACTCTCTACTTGTCTGGAGAGATGGGTTGGGTGGCACTGTAAGGCTGAATAGGCGTGTCCTCACCCCAGTGTCCAGTCTCTGGTCTTCACATGGTCCTGCACACTCAGCACTGCTGTCCCTCCCATGCCCTGAAAGGCTGCCCCTCCCTCTGGGCTCAGACCCTGCGCTGCCCAGTCAGACCTGCCTACGCCATCGGTCGGGCTTGGCTCCCTTTGTCCTGTCCCAGGACCTACGAGCACTCAGCCTGCAGGCACCACTGTGCCAGGCTGAGCAGACTATATCTGGGAGTGGAACTGAGGCTGGGACCTGGACCGGCAGCAGGAGCTGTGATGAGAGGGGCCAGCGCTGCCTGCAGGAGGGAGGAAGGGAGGGCTGTGTTTCCAACTGGGCCAAGTTGTGGAGGCCGTGCAGAGACCTGGGAGGGCATGGCGGGGGAGGAGGCTCCCCAGACCTGAAGGGTGCCTGGGCGTCTAGTAGGAACGAGTTAGTAGAGTTAGTGGCACTCTGGCGGAGTGAAGTCCGTGGCTCCAAAGTGTTGACAGCAGCCTGCATCTGCAGGACCAGTGGCTCCAGTGTAGGGTCAGAGGGCAGAGTGCTGAGACTCGGCTTCCACAGGTGCCTCCTGGGGCTGCACCCCCATGCAGAGAAGGAAGGTGCATGTGATTCCAGATGTCTGGGGGACGTGGGACCAGGGCAGGACCAGGAATTGTTTTCATTGTTTGCAGCAAAGCAAGAAGCTTGAATATTAAAACCAGACACTGTTGGGAAAGCCCCAGGCAGAGAGAGGATGATGTCCCACAAATTCTGGGTGTCATGTAGACAGCCAGATGTCCCTCCAGAGCTCAGTGAGCGTTTTAGCCACAGCTCTTGGAGTTTTGTGACCATGTAAACATGGAGTCTCAGACTGTTGGGCACTTCATGGAGTGTCAGACCTTCATGGAGTGTCACTGGGCCCGTCGCTCAGTGTTCAGCTCAGGAAGGACATAGTTCCCATCATGGTACCTACAGGAAAAGCAAACATGGCAGGAAAAAGCCTGTGTGTGCTCCTTTGCCTGGAGAGTTACTTCCCTCCTGCTTTTTTGAAGTACTCTGTCTCCTGCAATTCCTGGCCGGCTTTAGGCTGTAATTGAATTTGGAGCTTCTTATAGGCATGATCACTGAGACACTGTCACTTTCTGAAACGGAGAGGCTGAGAAGCAGGCAGCCGAGGGTTCCAGGCAGGGTGCAGCCTATGTGCAGAGCCTGCCAAGGGCTTTCCCAGACCAGTCACCGAGAGTGGTTTGTGTCCCTCAAGCTGAGCCTTGGTAGACAGCGACAAGGTTTGTGCCATCACTAACAAAATCAGACGGTGTGTTCCCTACTGGGAGAGTGTCACTGTGCCAGGGCTGTCCTTGGCCTTGCAGAGATTGAGGTAGCCACCACCTTCTTCTTCTTCAACTCTCTTCTTTTTTTTTGTTTTAGTTTTTTGAGACAGGGTCTCGCTTTTGTAGTTCAGGCTGGCCTTAAACTCATTATGTAGCCCAAGTTAGCCTTGAACTCATGGCAGTCCTCCTGCCTCTGCCTTCCAGGTGCTGGGGTTACAGGTGTGAGGCACCACAACCAGCGTTGTGGTTTGTGGTACTGGGAATCGAACTCGGGACCTTGCACTTACCAGGGAGATGCCGGACCCACTAAGCTAAATCCCTGGCCTGGCCACCCTCTTTTAAGATACAGGATATTAGACCCTGGGTCTGTCTGGCTTGGGTATATAGAGGTTAGTGGGGTTCTGTGAGCTGTGGAACCAACCCTGACACTGTCAGATCCTCACAGAAGCAGGGTAGCTGGATGCAGTGATGTCTGCCTGTAACCCCAGCACGCTGGGAGGCTGAGGCGGGGGATGGGGAGTTTGAGCCCAGCCTGAACGTTTTAGTGATTTAGCAAAAAAAAAATCCTCTGTCAAAATAAAAAATAAGAAGGCTGTGAATGCAGCTTAGTGCAGAGGCCCTGGGTTCAATTTCCAGTACTGCAAAAATAAAAATAAAGCCAGGCGTGGTGGCTCACACCTGTAATCCTAGCACTCGGGAGGCAGAGGCAGGAGGATTGCTGAGTTCGAGACTTGCCTGGGCTACATAGTGAGCCCAGGGCCAGCCTGAACTACAGAGCGAGACCCTGTCTCAAAAATAAATAAAAAAATACAGGGAGCAGGATGATATAGAAGAAGAGGGGAAGACAGAGCTGGACCTGGCACTCCTGAAGACATGGGACCTGAGCATGGGGCTGCTCTTTCTAGACTGCGTCCTCCCAGAGTGGAGGCTGCCCTCCATGCAGCCTTTGTTGGCCTCGATGACCGCACGTGACCCAAGCACCCCTGTTGGTCCCTGAAGTGCCTCCGCTGCCCCTTTCTCTCCAAATCAGCCCAGGAAATGTAACTCTTCTGTGGCAGTTGCTTGTATTTCATTGCCATTGAGAATTGTGACGGGTGTCACTGGGCAGAGGGTGCTATACGGCAGGGGTGGTGGGTGGCACAGGGACAGACAGGGTGACCAGGCATAGGTGGAGCCATCTCTGGGAACGGTGCCTTTGGGTGTCCTCTCTGCTTCCTGTCCATGGCTTTTGGCCACCCACTGTACCACCCACACGAGAGAAGCCATCTGTCCCCTAGGTCATCTACTGCCACAGCCTCTGAAGTGGTCTCATCACCGTTGGGTTATGGTTTCCAGGCACAATTATCAGGAGCCTGTGTGCCATACACAGGTCCCATGTACTTGGCTTCTCTCTGCAGACTGGAACTCTGTGTACATGGAGACTCCGCCTCCTGCTCAGGCACTGCCTTTCCTTTTCACAGGGCAACCAGCCCCAGCCTACGTATCCATTTGCATTTTGTTCAGTTTTGTGTTGTGTTGTTTAATTTTTGCAGTTTTAGGGATTAAACCTAGGGCCTTTGTGTGTTCTCAGTAAGTCACTAAGTTGTCCGACATGGCTAGAATTGGGGATTGTTCTGCCCCAGCCTCCCAGAGTGCTGGTGTCACAGGTATACACCACCTTGTCCATGCTCTTCTGTTTCTTTTTTTTTTTTTTTTTTTAAGTCCACAGCAAGGACTTTCTCAAAACTGCTTATTTGCATTGTTTCCAAATACTAGAGATCAGGATCCTGGCAGGTAAAGGACTAAAAATGCACCTCTCAGGTGACCAGAGGTGGAAGTCCCTGGCTTCTGGTGGGCCTTCCTGCCCATCTGATTTCTGCTTCTCTCCGCCTCCTGTCAGCACAGTGCAGCCCGGGTCTCCACCTTGTGCATTTTGCATTTCTCTCGGAATCGTCTTCCTAGCAGAATATGTCACTGAGCATCACACACCCAGTCCTAGGCCAGCTGCAGCAGCTGTGCTGACCAGGACAAGGGGTCTTCCTCTCCTGGGAGTGCTGGACCAGATGCCAGTGAACTGCCCCTCTCCGCACCCTGGCTCTGCTGAGGTCAGTGTCCTGGTCTCTTTGTTCCCTTTCTGGATGAGGGCTGTGTGTATGCTTCCGGTCTGTCCCACCATGATTCAGGGCTGGGACAAAAGTCCCTCAGCTGCTAACGGAATTTTAGTGCCCTTTCTGTTTAAGGATGAAAGTGAAACCCACAAGTTCCTGCCTCTCCACGTGGGAGGCCCGCAGGCTGATGCGGGTACAAAGAGTAGGCTGAGGGAGGGTGCACTGGCCCAGCTCTGAGGTCAGGGCCCTGCCCATGTGTGGTGAGCCCTTGGCATGCTGGGCACAGACAGTCGGGAAAGAAAGTCTGGTGGACTGTGCCATGCTGTGCAACGGGCACTGGCAAAACCGCATCCGGCTTAGTTTTTATTTCAGAGAAAACTGTGCTGATGCATAGGCCATCAGGGATAAATTGGTGGGACTGAGGATGCAATTTACATAACAGTTAAACCAGTTTAGTGTATCCTATAACATGCTGAAACCTGGCTTCTCCCTGAGCAGTTATTCAGGGTTATTAATGTATTTTATGACCCAGTTTCCCCAAATGGGCAATTTCTTCCTCTGCCATTAAAGTCTATTAGAAACAGGTATCTGAGGTAGAGAGAGATGGCTGGAGAGCCGTCTGCAGACCGGTATGTGCTGCTTGCCTGCCTCAGTGTCCTGGTTGAAGAGTAACATCCTGTTCTTTTTTGCAGTACTAGAAATTGAACCCAGGGCTTTCACAGGGAACTGCTCTCCTAGTCCTGTTACATTTTTTTATTTTGAGACAAGGTCATAGTAAGTTGCTGTTGCTCAAGCTGAGCTCGAATTTGGAATCCTCTTGCCTCAGCCTCCCAAAGTGGGATTAGAAGTACAGGCCACCACACCTGGCTCTGTTCTGACTTGTCTGTTTGGGACTAGGGCTTGTCCCTGAATCTGTTTCTCACACACACTTTTGAGTCCTCTTCCCAGCTGGAGGACCCGTGGGCTTCTCAGGAGTGAATGGAATTCACCCATGAAAGCCAGGCTTAAGTGATCAAAGGCTTTTTTCCAGTTCTGGCTGGTAGGCTGCTCTGTTTGATTGGGGTTTTTATCTGGGCCAGGGTGGAGGTCTCTGAGGCAGGTAGGTCCCTGTGGCTTTGTAAACAGCTCTGGCCCTCACCTCTGCCCCACCCCCAGGAGGACTGAGGCTCCTAAGCCTTTCATCAGGGTTTTCAATGGTTGTTTGGAAGAATCAGCTTGCAGGCAAGTGGGGTAGGTCTGGGAGAGAGCCCTCCACTGTAAGATGGAGGGGATAAAGCTCTTACCAGAGAGCTCTGAAGACCAGGAGACACAGCCTGGAATTGTGATGTGCACTTCCAATCCTAGCACTGTGGGTGGCTGAGGTAGGCAGATCCCAAGTTCAAGTCCAGCATTGGTAACTTAACAATTTACCAAGACCCTGTTAAAAAAAAAAAAATCTCAAAAGAGGAGGATGTAGCTCAGTGCTTGTGAAGGCACTGGGTTCAATTCCCAGTACTGCCCCGAAAGGGGGTCATGATGCTAACATGACTCATCAAAACTCAGTCTCTGTGTTCAGTGTGAATTTTCATGAGTAGAACAGCAAAGTGAACACCAAAGTTGATACAGTGGTGTAATGAAACATCAGTTTTCCCCCCAGGTCTGAGCTACAGCTCCCTGGCAGCTGAGGGGTGCCGGCACTGCCCTTGGGTCCCAGCCATCTGTGACAGTGTTCCTGCTGGTTCTCCTCCTCCCGGGAATGTGGGAATGTCTTGTGAGGTGCAGGAAGGGGTGTGGGAAGGCCAGAGGGTGATGGACTACAGAAGTCTTTGTCCTGTTCTGGATGTTGCCACCTTGTCCCTTCCTGCCCCATCGCCTGGAGCGCCCCCGCCTGCCTCCCTTCATCCCCTCCCCAGTGCTGCCTGGCCTCTGCGGCTCAGTGACCAGCTCTGTCTTCTTCAAGGACTTGTCTTTTTTCTGTCCCTGTCCTCTCCAGGAACTGACACTCAGCGCTTCCTAAGTGTTTGTTGGTGACTAGAAGGGTCACAGCGCACAGGCTGCCTCTGAGCAGGACATGCCAGTGTTGCTGTGCTGCATTGTGACCCTCTCTGTGCAGTGGGCCTCAGCTGCAGCCCTGAGGGCACAGGTGTGGGCTTCACACAGGTCCCTCTGGCCTAGAAGAGCTGAGGTTCAGAATTGTAAACTCATGTGACCACAATACAGTGTAATTTGCTGATTCAAAAAACTCAGACTGTCAGTTACGCCATTGGTTTGAGTGTATGAACAGTGAAATCCCATGATGCACTTTTTATTCTTTTAATTGTGGTGCCAAACAAGAAGTGTCTCAGAAAATTCTTCTTCTCTTTTTCCCTAAGTCAGAACTTTGGCATTTAGGTAGAGTCTGTTTTTTTTTTTTTTAACTTGCAAAGCTTGCTCTTGGTTTATTATTCAAAATGTATCTTTTATAGGTTTTTAGTTTTTTTTTAAATTTGAATCTTTTTTTTTTTTTTTGAGACAGGGTCTTCCTTTTATAGTTCAGGCTGGCCTTGAGCTCACTATGTAGCCCAGGCAAGCCTGGAACTCTGCAATCCTCCTGCTTCTGCCTCCTGAGTGCTGGAATTACCAGCATGAGTCACCACGCCCAGCCTTGTACTGGTACTGATTGCTGGTGGGCATGAGTCACCACGCCTGGTATTGTTATATGTGGTTACCAGGTCGAACCAGGGTCCTTGTGCTTGCTAGGCGGCGCTGGAACCACTGAGCTAAATCTCCAGCCCTTTAATTTGAATCTTTGTTGGTACATTAAATAGACACGTCATGATCACACACAGTACTGAGAATTTGTACCAGTATAAGACACAATTTAATTCTCTTTTTTTTTTTTTTGCTTTTGAGACAGGCTCTCACTTTGTAGTTCAGGCTGGCCCTGAGCTCACTATGGTGCCCAGGCAAGCCACCGCGAACTCAGCAATCCTCCTGTCTCTGCCTCCCGAGTGCTGGGATGACAGGCGTGAGCCACCACACCCGGCACTGTGGTATGCAGTGTTGATTGTTGGTGGGCGTGAGTCTCCACACCCAGCATTATCTATGGTTTCCTGGGATCGAACTCAGGACCTTGCGCTTGCGAGGCAGGCGCCGGAACCACTGAGCTAACCCTCCGGCCCTAATTCTCATTTTTGTCTTTTGCTGTTTTGATGACTTTGGACAGTCAGCTTCTTTCCCACAAGCCTCGGTTTCCTCATCCGCGAACTACACAGGTCACCACCTCCTTTGTGATATGAAGGAGCCACAAAAAGTGCCTGATTCCCCTCTTGGGATCCATAGGCTTCACTGGCTGTTGGTTTAAAAAATACGCATGTGCTGACATCAGATGTCGTGGCACCAGTCCATGTTTTCATTGGCACCTGACCTAAGTGTAGAGAGTAGGAGCCAGGCCTGGCAATGCTGGCTCTCATCCCTGCTCTCTGGGAGGCTGAGACAGGATGACTGCAAGTGGGAGCCTAGCAACTTAGTTATTTAGTAAGACCTTGCCTGGAAGAAAAACAAAAACTAAAGAAGAGCTGGGAATGTAGCTCAGTGCACAGCTCCTGGGATTAATCCCCAGTATCACAAAAAGACAAAAAGAAATGGTGTGCTAGCAGGGGATGTAGAGAACTTTTTTTTTTTTTTGAGACAGGGTCTCGCTTTGTAGTTCAGGCTGGCCTTGAGCTCACTATGTAGCTCAGGCAAGCCTCGAACTCAGCAATCCTCCTGTCTCTGCCTCCTGAGTGCTGGGATTACAGGCGTGAGCCACCAAGCCCGGCACTGTGGTATGTGGTATTGATTGCTGGTGGGCGTGAGTCACTACACCCAGCATTCTATGTGGTTGCCGGGATCAAACCAGGACCTTGCGCTTGCGAGGCAGGTGCCGGAACCACTGAGCTAAATCTCTAACCCTGCAGAGAACTACTTTATATTTGTAGTTAAAAAAAAAAAAATTGTGTTGGACCTCATATAACTTTGCAGAGCCAGGGTAGCCTTTCTGCACAGGAGGCCTTGGTTCCCTCCACAAGAGGTTCTGTGCCAGCTGAGGTGCTTTTCATGGATGCCGCCCAGAGGGAGCCACAGGCAGCGACAGTGCCCCATGTGTCAGAGGTCTCCCGTTCCTGCCACCTTCTAATCAGCGTTGTCACTTTCCCAGGGACCCTGGTCCTGTCCCCATCCTGACCTGTTGGTAGAGCTGGCACAGATCAGTGCTTCCTCAGGGCCCCTTCTTGGCAGGCTGGATCATCCTGTGGGCAGCTGGGTCATCCTGTGCAGCCCAAGTGGTCAGAGCCACATAGGACACTAGGTGACTGACTGGGATGGCACTGACTGTCGGAGCAGTGCAAGTGCCCCTCACAGTAGCTCCCTGCCTCTGCCCAGTGCCCTGCATCTCAGTGCGTGGAAGGGCCATTAAGGAGTAACCAGCTGATATGCGTCCCCCCCAGGGGGGTGCAGGGATGATACTCTAATGTGGGGATAATTTCCTCATGCTCTGGATTTGGTACTGTGGCCACATGGGTTTGAGCATACCAGCAATGTAGCCTTTGCCTTGCAGCTCAGGGCTTTGCTGTCCTTGCTCCTGCTGATCTGTTCCCCTCATGGAGAGGACACTTGATTTGTCCGTGCTTCCGAATGCATTTAGATCCATTTGTGATTAAACGTTGTGCAGACAGCCAGGATTATTCACACACACAGCAGGGTCCTGCAGACAAAGTGTGTGTATGTGTTTGTGGGGGGTCTGTTCTGATATTTTCCAGCAGAGAAGAAATTCAGTTTTTTGTTTTTTGTTTTTTTGAGACAGGGTCTCGCTTTGCAGTTCAGGCTGGCTCTGAGCTCACTATGTAGCCCAGGCAAGCCTCGAACTCAGCAATCCTCCTGTCTCTGCCTCCTGAGTGCTGGGATTACAGGCGTGAGCCACCACGCCCGGCACTGTGGTATGTGGTATTGATGGCTCGTGAGTCTCCACACTCAGTCTTGCATGTGGTTTCCCGGAGATCGAACTCAGGACCTTGCGCTTGTGAGGCAGGCGCCGGAACCACTGAGCTAACCCTCCAGCCCCAAGAAATTCAGTTTTAAGTTGTACTCCCAATAGTATGACTTTTGCCAACCTACAAACAATTTTGTTCTTAAAGGCCCGTGTGGTTGGGTGTGGTGCGTGAGCCTGTAATCCTGGTGCTTTGGAGGCTGAGGCAGGAGCTGCAATCTTAGGACAGCCTGGGCAATTCAGTGAGACCCTGTCTCAGAATATTAAAAAGGCTGTGGATATAGATTGATGCAGAGGCCTTGGGTTCCATCTCAGTCCTGAAAAAAATACCATGTGCAGAACATGACCAGGAAGAGGCTGATGGCCATAGCAAGAAGTTTTGGTTCCAGTGGTTTATCCTGTGACTTGTAGTCTAAAACGGTTCTCTTCCTGAGCTACTAATTTGCCAGTTCTGTTGTGAACTAATTGACTGACAAACTTTACAACTCCTGGTAGCTCATTATATAATCCTAGAGGGGCAAACAGTGTTGTCTTTGTGTAATTATTTCAACACTGTTAAGTGCCACCCCCCAGCTTGGGGCAGTGGAGGGGAGAAGCAGAGAATTTGGGCCACTACTTCTGCTTACCTTGGAATAGCCCTGAGAGGTCAACTCCCCAGAGGGGGGGACCACATGGCCTCTGTCCTTCTGGCCCCTGCTCATGACATCTGTTTTTGGGCAGGCGGAAGAGCTCTCTGGGTACCCCAGACCCTGTCCCCTTTGTGAGACATGAGGGGTAGGCGCTCCATCTTTGTGCACTGATCTCCTTGTGGCTTGGAGGACAAAGCCCGAGGGCTAGAGCCAGGCCCAGCGCTCCTGCCTTCCTCCTAAAACAGGGCTGCATTCCTTCCATGTCTTTATGGGGCACATCTCAGGCACGGTGACTAGTATTGGCTGAGTAGGTGACACAGCCTTGCCGCGCAAAGCCCAACAGGTGCCCAGAAGAGCCACTCTCCACTGTGTCTCCCAGGCAGTGAAGACTGGCACTGACCTAGTGCCAGCCAGAGTGAGTGTGCTGGGACCATCACCTGTGTCTGTGTCCCTGGTACAGGACAAAAGCCTTGCCAGGCACAGATGCTGCCGAAGGGCAGAGGGCATGCTCTGTCCAGATGGGGCAGGATGCAAGCTGTGTCCAACAGAAGGTGAGGGTTTCTTCATTCCAGTAAAAGACACTTCACAGTTCCCCTTGCCCTTTAAAGCCATTGTTCTTGCCACTTCCAGAGCAGCCCCGGAAGTCCTCTTTCATGTCTTTATGAGATGTGGCCAAAAATGCAGTGAATGCTACTGCCAAGCACCATCCAACAGAAAGGCATCTTGTAAAAACATGGCACTTTGTCCTCATCTACTTCCTCACTGGGTCTGGCACCATGTGAATTCTGGCTCTTCCTCTAAGTCAAAATGACTATGAAAGGGAAATGTTTTGAACCAATTCAAGACGTTGAGGCAGCAGTGACAGCATAACTAAAGCCATTCAGGAAAGAGTGCTTGCCGAGCACAGTGGTGGCACGTGCCTGTAATCTTAGCACTTGGAGGCTGAGGCATGAGGATCACCATGAGTTCAAGGTGAGCCTGGGCTGCATAGTGAGTTTAAAGCCAGCCTGAACTACCTGACTCAAAGAAAAAAAAAGAAAAGAAAGGAAAAGGCGAACTTGCACAATTGCCTCAGAAAGCAGCAAGGACAACAGGATAAGTGTATACAAAGCTAGAAGGAAGATTTTGAAAAGGATTCATGCTAAGGTATCTGTTGCATTGATACATCCTTTGAAGAAGTGAATGTTTGCTGTAAGTTTTATTCAATCCTTGTGCATGCAGAGCAAGTGTGAGTGGAAGAGTGTGTGCGTGCGTGTGCATGTGTGCATGTGTATGCGTCCTTCCTTCCAGGGAGCAGCCACCACCAGTGCTTCCTGTTTCTGGTTGAGCATCTCTAGTGATGTCGGTGGGATCGGGTGTGAGTGTCCTGGGCTCTGGACAGCCGATTGGGACCATCTTCACATCCTCCCAAAGAGCGGGTGGGGCTGGGGCCTTGTCCAGGTGCTGCAGAGGTGGGAAGCCTGGTGCTGTGTGTAGTCTGCTCCTGACCTGAGCAGAGCAAGTCTCACGGGAGGAAAGGTTTGTTTTGAAATTCTCTCCTGTTGTGAAATATGAAACGTTGCAAGGTCTCATTGCTGTCTCCTTTGCCTCCCATAGTGACCAGTCTGCTGGAATTGGATCTGGCCCCCACACCTTGTAGCTCAAGAGCCAGAAACACAGGCTGGGGTGTTTCCGCAGATCATTTAGAAAGGGCTCCGCAGGCAGGGGTCCCCAATGGGGCATTGGAGCACAGGGTGCCAGGAAAGCCTGAGATATCAGGGCCCAGTCCCATCTGTCTCTTCTGAGGGCACAAGAGGAGGGAGGGGTTGGTGCTTCCATGAGAGCCCATTGTGTGTCCACTGGGAGAAGAAGAGGCTCTGTGTGAACTAGGCTGGGGCCCAGGGCCTGCTCCTCAGGCACACAGGGCAAGTGCTCACCGGCCTTGGGGCGGAGCCAGAGTCCCCACCTTGGACATCGGGTGCTGCTTCCTGAGGAGCAAAACAGATTGGACAGCATCTCACTTTATGAACTACTTTAAGCTGATCGCTGATTTTCCTTTTTCTCATAGAAATTAAAACAAGCCGTCAGTCTGTGTCTGTGTCACGGAGCAGCACCTGTCTGACAGGGTGGCCAGCGGGGCCCTGCGTCTGCGCCTGTCCCCAGGCATCACAGCCCTCCGCCTATGTTCTGACTGGTGTGGGTGTTGTATGTGCGATTGCTGTGTTCCACGAGGAATAGGCGACTTTGTACAGAGATGTGGGCTGCACGTGGGAGAAGCCAAGTCTCCTCCAAGAGGGATGTCTGTTGGCTCTGAGGATCTGTTGTCCTGCAGGCGGCAGCACAGTCAGTGTCCCTCCAGCAGCCACCCAGAGGTGCTGTTCCGTGTCCTTTCCTTCCGTGTGATGCTTGCTTTTGAGATGAAGAGCGTGGGGCTCCCCTCCAAAGCAAAGGCCTCTTGTCACAGTGCTGTGTTTCCAGGCACATTGAGCCCCCAAGTCCTCACCGTGCTGGGCAAGTGTCTTCCACTGTGCCGCTTCGACCCCTCCTCACTAGGGACTGACCCAGAACTACAGGGTCTTACTAAGATGCCCATGTTAGCCTCAAGCCTGTGACACTCCTGCCTCAACCTCCCAAGTATTTGGGATTATAGGTGTGTATTACCATGCTTGGCTTCAGGTGCACGTTTTATTATGAAATCATTAGACACAGGAAGTTGCAAATGTTCTTAGAGAGCTCCTTGTCTCTGTTACTCCCTTTTCTTCTAGACCCAGGATAATGACCTTGAGCTGCATGCAGAGTTTGTCAGTTGACCACGTTTGGGCCTGGATGTGGTCACCTCAGCCAGGGCACGAGCCACCTACTGTGAAGAGGGTCACAGCTACCTCAGCCCTGTCCCAATCCTGGTCACCCTGCCCCATGGCAGTGAGGTTGTTATCTGGAGACCTTGCTGTGGATGGAGTCAACACTACCTTCCCCAGTTTAGCATGGCTCCCTTGCCAGGGCTGGAGAATGAAAAGTGCATCCTTTTCATGGCCAAGAAGGATACCACCTCAACAGAGTGTCTTGCCCATTAGACTTCACAGCTCCAGTGCTGATGAGCCATACGCAAAGCCACTGTGAATGGACATGTGCAGCCCTGAGCAGACCCAGGTCTCCCTTCTCGGCCTGCCACTCCCAAGCCAAGAGCCACAGAGGCCCTGGATTTAAGCCCCTTCCACCAATGTGCCAGAGACCCAGAATCCCTCTCCATACTGGCATTTGGTATTGTGGGTGTCATCTCATCCCTGGATGTTGGGGGTCATTCTATCAGCCACTGAGGTGCTTCAGAGTAGGGACAGTCTCCAGGCAGGGAAATAGAAGGCCCTCTGCTCCTGAGGGCAGTGCAGAGTAGTAGAGGAAGGCAGGCTAAAGCAAAACCCCTCTCCACCTTTGAGATAACCCTGCCTGTTTAATTCTGGTACATCTCCACAAAAGGACCAGACTCCCTAGGAAAGACAGCCTGCCTGCTCCACCTCCCATGTTGCCCATCCCTGCCTGGGTGCCCTTCCTCCCTCCAGCCTTACAGTGAGGTGAGAGGGTCACTTCCTGCTCTCTCCTGGACCTCAGAGCATCTTCAAGAAGCAGGCTGGAGTTTCTCCCAGGGCCAGTGGGCAGCCAGGTGTGCCTGTTGGCACCTGGCCATGGATCTGCCATGTTCCTCAGAGGTTCTGCTGATGCTCAGAACCAGCTCCAAGTGCAAACTTTCAGGCCTGCCTTTTGGGCCGAGTTCTAGTTGCCCGGATTTCCTAGGCTCTGAATGAACCCACTGAAGTTATTGTAGACCCCCAGTAGTGATACAGGAGTTTGCTTTGCAAACCCCTTAGCTGATCTCAGAAGCATACCCCTGGGAATTCCTCCTGGGAAGGCGGTAGGATGGTGCCCAGGGTCTGTGCCCTGGGGCATGTGCTCCTGTGATCCCAACTGTGTCACCTTCTGCGGGGCCCATCCTGTTCCTGATCAGGGGGTGACATCGTTTTGTTGGGGTCTTGGCCTCACACAGCTGGGAACCCGGCTGTGGGTAAGTGACCATGTGGGTAATTGTGACCTTCAGAGCTCTGGTGTGTCCACCTCCTGGCTGCTCCCAAGGGACCCTCTGCACACCCTCCTCATGTGGCCCATGTGTGTGGCCCCCCTGCCCTGCTGCTCAGTGCTGCAGCCACAGCCCCCAGGCTCATTAGGGGCTGTTCTGGCAGGATGCATAAATATTTAATAGAAGGTGTTAAAAATCGTCTAAGGTTATCTTAGTTCTTTCTTTGGGGGTTTTATTTGTAAAAGTGTCGTGCAAAGCTGTTTCCTGGAGTCCTGTTTTTGCATGTCTCCACAGAGGCAGAGCATGGCACCTAAGTGTCCCCAGGCCCCACCACAGACCTCCCAGGTAGAGTTCACCCAGGAAAGTCCCCAGCCACATGTGGGGTCCTGCTTGTGCTGACTGCCAACCATGTGCTGGGGGCCTAACCGGCCCTTCCCCTCTTGTTTACCCTGTGTCCTCAAGAGCCAGGCCCCGCACAGAGCTGGGCTGGGTTGATACTTTCCTGATTTTTTTTTTTTCTTTTTGAGACAGGGTCTTGCTTTGTAGTTCAGGCTGGCACTGAGCTCACTATGTAGCTCAGGCAAGTTTCGAACTCAGCAATCCTCCTGTCTCTGCCTCCTGGGTGCTAGGATTACAGGCGTGAGTCACCATGCCCAGCACTGTGGTATGTGGTATTGATTGTTGGTGGGTGTGAGTCTCCACTCCCAGCATTGTATGTGGTTACTGGGGATCGAACTAAGGACCTTGCGCTTGCGAGGCAGGTGCCAGAGCCACTGAGCTAACCCTCCAGCCCATACTTTCCTGATTTCTAAAGGCATGCAGCAGCTCGGAGATCTGGGCCCAAGGTGCACACCTGTAGTCCCACTCTGGGAGGCTGAGGCAGGAGAACCAAAGTTTGAGCCCAGCCTGAGCTACTTGGTGACTTAGTGAGACCCTGCACTGACCTGCAAGTCAGGCAGCAGCACCACTGAGCTAAATCCCCCCCTCCCTGCTGCTATCTCAGAATTTAAAAACTAAAAAAAAAGGCTCGGGATGTACCTCCATGCAAAGGCCCAGGATTCAATCCTGATACTGAAAAGAAAAATATCTCCAGCTCTATACCTAAATGCAGGCATTAAGGGGGAGGTGTGAGTGGTAGAAGCGGGGTACACCCTGGGTAGTCCTGACTGTCCTGGGCCCTGGGCTTCCCCTCCTGAGCTCTCCTGGCAGGAGCTCAGAGGCTGCCTGGTCACATCACCTGTGGGCGTGCCAGCATCCTTGTCTTAGAAATTCTGGTGCGTTTTTCTGAATGCTCAGACCACCTGCACATATTATCTGGGATCTCGAGTTTTACCCTGGAATTCTGCTTAGAGGTGATCTCCAGGCCTCCTGTTCTGAGGGTGAGAATGAGATGAGATGGGGTCCTGTCTGCTTTCCTGCTGTGGTCCCTACACCACCCCAGGGAGACCTGGCAATCAGACCATGTTCGCAGACCCTGTATGCCTAGACCAGAAACCACATCCCCTTTCTAGCTGGCCATGATAGGGCTGTTGTGTCAGGGCCTGTTTGCTGCCCAGGACCCAGCCAGAGCCCCCGTGAGAGGCAAGCTTTGTGAGGGAATGAGGGAGGAGATGCCCCCAGAAGCTGTCCTGACAGCAGTACCACAGCAAGCGTGTCACACACCAGCTCTCCTTCACTGCTGCTGCTCATGAGTCGAGCTCACCTGGCCAGTGTGGCTCAGACCCCTAGCTGCGCTCCTGGCTCCAAAGCACTTTTCCCTTCTCCTCCAGGTTGGCAGGTACACCTAGCCCATTCTCAGACCCCAGAGCCCAGTAGATGTGGCTCTGTGATTGGGCATCCAGGTTGATATCCATGGGCTTCAGAGAGTTTGAGGCTCACCATTCTTGGGCCTTTGCAGACAGAATACCAAGGAGAAAACCTTTGGGCTTCAGGGAGACCGAGGAAAACCCAGATACCCCTTTAGATTGGTCTGAGAAGCAGGGCTCAAAGCCTGAACCCATTTCCACTTTGCCCTGAGACAATTGCAGGTGAGTCCTAAACCCCACCACCACCAGCTTGCCACAAAGTAGCTCACTTTTTAAATTTTAGTATCATTATTACCTTAGAATCAGAGACAAGTTCTGTTAAGAAGAACTCCAAGTAGGGGTTGGGGATTTAGCTCAGTTTGTGGTGCCTGTCTTGCAAGATCAAGGTCACAAGTTCAAACCCTGGCACCAAAAAAAAAAAAAAAAACACAAGAAAAAAAACTCCAAGAAAAGTTTCTATATTTTATTTCCACATTGAAAGCCATAGCTAGATTTTCTTCGCCCCAAAGAATATGTTTATGTGAAATTAAATACATCCTAACAGTGAGTTGCACTTTTTCTCTAAATGGTAAGTGGGTGAAAGAGCTTCACTCTGCCACAAGCAGAGCCCTAGGAGTGACCCTGATGCCACACTTCAGACCCCACCAGCCCAACACTGGACCACTGCTCCCATGATGCCTCTCGCCCCAAGGTGGTGACTGTTCCCCTCGGTTCCAGTTGTGTACTGGGGAACAAAACCTCCAGCTAGGTCACAGTCAGCTGCTGGGAGTTCAGTCTCCTGTTTGAAACATGGTCTCCATAAGTCACTAAATTACACAGACTGGGATCAAACCTTTGGCCCTCCTGCCTCGGCCTCCCAGAGTTCTTTACTAGTTTATAACAGTTTGGTCATGTGTCGCAAGTCCCAGCTTTGACTTTTTCTAAGTCTTATTTAAAAAAAAAAAAACACCTGACTTATAAGAGCAAGAGCTCTTTGAATGAAGGGCCAGTTTGCTCATATCTGAGTCTGCTTGAGGCTTGTTGTAGAGCTGCCATCCACATTGCTACAGAGCAGAGGGCAGTAGGGCAGACAAAATTGTCACCAGTCCTGGTGCTGTGTCATGAAGGCCGAGTATCCCTCAAGTGCAGGGCTCTCTGAAGAGCCGGAAGTGTGTCATGTGTCGTCACTGGGCTCGTCTGCTTCTTTCTTCCCCTCCCTGCTCGCTGTCCACAAAGCAGTGGTCATTAGTAGCCTGGATTGCCCGGTTCTGTGTGGGAAGCCTGCTATAATTTGTTTCACTTTTGTTTTGTTTCTTTCCTGGCGTGGAGTTAGCAAATTGTTGATTTGCGATTTCTCGGTGTGGAGATGAGGTGCTATGCAGAATAAGCATGTCTTGAACAGGATCCACCTTCCTCAGAGACTTTGCTCAGCAGAGGGGCTGGACCTGTCTGCACATGGTCATGTCCAGTAGGAAAAGTGGCTCGAAGTCTTTAAACCTAGAACTAACTGGGAAACTGATGCTAGGACCTGGGTCGCTGACTGCTCTCTGGCCCTTCTTCCTGACATGTTTCCAGGTGACATTTTTGTGTCTCACTGGCATTTGCTTTTACTGTCCATGTAGTGGGAAGAAATCTGTCCTAAGTGTGAATACTGCATACAAATACTGTGCCCTTTCATGGGCAGCCAGGGCGTCCAAGCAGCTACCTTGTGGACAGCAAGGGGCCATTGTCTGGGAGCTGCAAGGGAGATGGGCCACACTGCAACCTGGCTATTTATCCCTCTTCTGCGCCTCGCACAGTCAGCACAGCTGCTGTTGGGCAGCGGCCTCACAGAACCTCAGCCCCACATGAGCCAGAGTGAACTGTGATCTTGTCCCTCCAGTCCACGTGACCAGGGCTGTCCCTCTCAGAACTCTAGGTCCTTCCCCACTTCTCTGTGCCTGACCCTGTCTCCCCCTCTGCAGGTGTACCTTCCGGTTCCCCAGCACGGCCATCAAGATCCAGTTCACATCCCTGTACCACAAAGAAGAGGCTCCAGCATCTCCCCTCCGACCGCTCTACCCCCAAATCTCCCCACTGAAGATCCACATTCCGGAGCCGGATCTCCGGAGCCTGGTCAGCCCCGTCCCCTCCCCGACGGGTACCATCAGGTGAGTGGCTGCTGCTGAGAGCTGGCCAATTTGCCCTCTGCACCTGGATATTCATCACTGCTTCCCCACCTGGCCAGGCTGAAGTTTTAGATACAGAGCCTGTTAATACAAGCACAGGAACCACATACATGTGTGCACATGCACGTATACCTTAAAAATATTTTAAAGTAATACTTATATGTTAGGAGCTAATGAACTTGGCTTCTTTTTTTTTTTCTTTTTGAGATACTGGTGATTGAACCCCGGATCCTAGCCCTGAGCTACATCCCTAGGCCCTATTTTAAGTTTTGAGGGAAGGTCTAAGTTGCTAAGTTGCGCAGGCTTGGCTCAAGCCTATGATTCGCCTCCCTCAGCCTCCCAGAGCAAGGATCACATGTGTGCAGCACCCTCAATCATCACAGCCACTTTAGACGACTGTGTTCTTCTCCCACGTGTGTGCCCATATGTGTCCCAGAGTGTGGCCTGCACGTGTTTGGGTATGAGATCACAACTTCTGCCATGGTCCCTTGTGCATTATCAAGGCCACAGTGCAGGGGAGGCCGTGTCTGGTGCTGTTATGATGGTGGCCTGAGCCTGACTCTGTTGCAGGGTCTTGGGCTTCCAGGGGTGCCGTGCACCAAGCTCTGAGAACCGCCGTGAGTTCCTCTGGTGGCCGGCACTTTGATGGTCTCCTCAGGTGATTCTTCTCGAGCTTTGTGCCTAGAATCATGCCTTGGTTCATCCTTGGGTGTTGCCACAGGAGTGGCTCCCATACTCTGACTTTAGTTTTCCTTCGTGCACCTGTGCATACCTGTGTTCGGAGGGGTGACAATGATGAGCTGTTAGGAGCTGGCTTCCTCTCGCCAGAGGCAGCAAGAGGTACAGAGGTCAGTGCTGCCTCGCAGCCGGGGAAACAGCCCAGCCAGAGTTCTGGTATGGACTGGCCTGGCCCTGCCATGTGTGGTTGTTTTTGGGGCTGGCAGGGCACTCTTGTCCATCAAGCCACAGGAGAGTGAGTAACTTGTGCAGCATTGAAATATGCTGACTGCCTGCATGGCACTGCCCCTAAATTAGTGAGTTTTTTTCCTTCCCTCCTTTCCTTCCTTTCCTCCCTATTCCCTCCCTTCTTCCAACCCCCTGTCGCTCCTTCTCCTCCTCCCTCCCTCCTTCCTTATTACTGGGAATTAAACCCAGGGCCTTTGCATTGAGCTATATCCTTAGCCCTTTTTATTTTGAGACAGGGTCTTGCTAAGTCACTAAATTGCCCAGGGTGGGTTGGAATTTGAGTCTTTCTGCCTCAACCTCCCAGAATGCTGGAGTTACTGTGGGCATGTGTCATCCAATCCCAGTGTTATTTCTCAGTCTTCGCATCTAAATCTCACTCAGATTCCTGGAGTAGCCCTGTCCTGAGAGCAAGGTTCTGTGTGACTGAGTGTCTTCCAGACCTGGGGCATGGGTGTGACCCACTTCCATCACCCCAGTTTGTTTTGTGGTGGTACCCAGCAGCACTCCTGTGTTTGCTTCTGTGTGTGCAGTTCACTCATAGCTAAAAACAAAGCCATGTGGTGCAGAAAGGCAGGCAGTGTGCAAGAAATACAGATTAGGGCCGGAGATTTAGCTCAGTGGTTCCGCTGCCTGCCTAGCAAGCACAAGGTCCCTGGTTCGATCCTGTAACCACATGCAATGATATGATCTTGGGTGTGGTGACTCACACCCACCAGCAATCAGTACCACACCCTACAATGCTGGGAGTGGTGGTTTTACCCTGTAATCCCAGCACTCGGGAGGCAGAGGCAAGAGGATTGCTGAGTTCGAGGCTTGCCTGGGCTACATAGTGAGCTCCGGGCCAGCCTGAACTACAAAACGAGACCCTGTCTTAAAAAAAAAAAAAAGAAATACAGTTTAACCCAGAAAGGGCAGACAAGGGTTCCCCTGGGAGCCTGCAGTTTGCTGTCATCTGTCCTTACAGACTCAGCCCACATGTTTGTGGCAGGGCCATTTGTGAAATCCCCAAAGCTGAGACATTGCAGACAAGTGTCAGCCATGAGGGGAGGAGGGGTGGCCCATGAACAGAACAGGAGGTTACCTGTTGCAGAAAGCTGTGAGAGATGTACCCCAGTCCGGGTGATAGGCAGGGAAAAGGCACTGCCCCTTAGAGGAGCCGCCGTGGAGGTTGTGCAGCCTCTGGGCAGCAGCACCTGAGACCAGGCAGCCACAGACGGGAGCCCCGGGTCTGGCCCTGGACAGGAAGGTAAAGGCAGTGGCTTTCACGGGTGTGGCACGGGCCCTCATGATGAAAGATGTTCTGGCGTCACACGGCAGCGATGGTCACACACTTAGCACATATACTGAGTGCATGCACTCCATGAATGACACATGTTGTATGTGACATGTGTCTCAATAAACACCAGCCTTTTGGGTCCTTAAGGCTTCATCTACTGTCCCCTGAAAGCAGCTGTTGGAATGAAAGCCAAGCCCTGTCTCAAGCTGCCAGGACCTGGGCTGGCCACCGCCTGTCTCTGCGGTGTCCTGGCAGCAAAAGCCTTCTATGCTCAGCAGGAGCCAGGCCCGGCGCCTGGGATGTCTGGGCTGGGGCCCCACCTCCACCTTAGCTGAGACTCAGCTCTGTGAGCCAGCCTCCGAGACCTGGAGGCCTGAGGGAAATAGGAATGTTCCCTAGCAGAAGCCCAAAGTAAAACAGCTGCTGCAGAAGACATTGTAGCTGAACTGTGGGGTAAAGGGTGCTTCTGTCAGGAGGGGCAGGGTTGCAAAAGCCTTAAGAAGTCCTCCCTACAGGGTCCTGCTTTTCCTGCTGGAGTGAGGGCTGTCCCTGTGTCCCCTCATGGTGCTCAGTGCCTGGTCCTTCTCTCTGAGTCTGCCTCACGTAGGGACCTGGCTCCTGGGTCTGTGCCTTTAATGCTGTGTCACACCAAAGGGTGCCTGTTGACATCGTTTATCTTAGGTCTGTGGAATTCAATTGAATGTTTAGAAACCTCACAGCCCTTGAGGTTTTGCTGGCCAAGGCACTTTTCAATTTGAGTTTCTTCACAGGGTGGGGCCAACATGTTTACAAACATGCCCTGCCCTGCTCTTCCTTTGGGGGAGGGGGCGGTGGCTGCCTGGAGGGCGCTGGGCCAGCTCTGCCACTTGCCTAATTTGGTGTGCCTTCGCCTCGCCTGTCCCCATTGGCCGCTGCACTGCAGGCTTGGGGGAGGTCCTGGTCGGCCCCTCCTCGGAGTGGCAGCTCCTCTCGGGTCCCAGCATTGGCCGTCACCTGCGGGAGCGTAGCCCCACGTCCGCGTCCCTTCCCCACAACCTTGCTTCTCTGTACTGGCTGGCACCGGTTTTCAGGCTGAGGTGTTCTGCCTGTGGTGTGTGTGTGTTGTTGTTTTACCCGGGTTTTTTTTTAGTTTTTGCCCTGCTACGAGTACTCCACCCAGCAAATGAATGAGCTCTCTTTGAAATACATTCTGTGACCTTCAGCAGCACTGTGACCCTTCTTCTCACCTAGAAGTGTTTTAGGAAAGAGTGAATCAGTTAATCATTTTCTAGGTTTGACAGAAACAGACACCAATCTAATCTGTGCTCTTCAGAGCAGATGTTTTCAAAACCCGCTGGAGTCACAAGAGGATTCCCCAGGCTGGGGGCGGGGGGCTTGCCTCGATTTCTCCAGTGTGGAGATCAGAAATGAAAACAGTTTGTGAAATTCGGCAAAGGTTAGCAGTACATTACGTAAAATAACATACTGAATGGAGTCTAAGACCCCTTTTAACCATGACCCTTAAGGACAGTGCTGCTTTATTTTGCCAGATATGTCTCCGCCCTGACTCAACTCTAGTTGCTTTCTCAGTTCGGAGGTTCATGGTATCCTCTAGTCCCTCCTTGGTTTCACTTTCTATGACTTCAGTTGCTAGTAGCCAGACAGACTGTAAATATTAAGTGGAACATTCTAGCAGTGATCAGTTCTCAGGCTTTAAACTGCTCCATTCAGAACAGTGTGATGAAATCTCACTCAGCGCTGGGCAGGAAACGTCCCTTTGTCCCTTGGATCCTCGCCATGTGCTCTGCGCCCCGCCCCCAGTCACTCCCAGCGCAGGGTTCTCAGATGTGTAGCTGTGCACAGTGCTCACGTTTCCGGAGGGCGGGGCGGGGGGGGGAGCCAGAGCACCAAGTTTTCAGGCTGGAGATTTGAGTGCCAAGACAGGAGGCAGAGCACTGCGTCTGAGTAAAAAGTACAAGTGCAGGGTGCAGTGTGAGGTGAGGATCCACTAGGGAGCTCAGCCTGGGTTCCACGGTGAGGACAACCTGCGCTCTTGTTTTCATGCAGACTTCGGTGCTTCCTCCAGGGTAGTTCGTCCGCGCTCTTAGCATGACTGTAAGAGAAATATGTGCACAAGTTCAGTCACCCTAGCAGGTCAGATCTTGCTGGTAGAGGAGCCTCAGATACGGTGGGATCATTGACATTCCAGTTTTGGGTTTCCGCCCACACCTGCCTGCCTCGCCAGTTCTGGCTCACCTTGTCCACTTTCCCATCTCAAACTTTGGGAAATAAGTCAGGCATGGTGGTGCATGCTGGTATGCCTACCACTCAGGAAAGTTGAGGCAGGAGGGTCTCAAGTTCAAGCCTAGCCTGGGCAGTTTAGCAGTTTAGCTTATCTCAACACTGAAAGGTAGGAGCTCTCTCTATGTCCCTTTTATTTTCCCCAGCTACTTAAATCTGTCCCCGCACATTCAGGGCTCTAGAACGTTGAGAGGATCTCATGCAGCACGGCAGGGTCATCCCCAGTTATCCCTCGAAGGCACCTGTTTCCTCAGCTGTACCTGCATGGAGTCACCTGGCCTGGCCTGCATGTTTCCTCATGGGCACTTATATAGGGCGAGCAGCATAGCCCGGGGTCCGGGCAAACAGCCACTGTGGGGCCAGGAGCTAGTGGGGACTGAGGAGGCTCAGGAGCAACTCCTGCCCTGGGGATCTGGGGACCGCACCCCAGCCCAATTTGCTGGTGTCCTTCTCTGAGACAACACATTTCTGAAGCTACTTCATTGTTTTTTAATTTTTTTTTTTTTTGAGACAGGGTCTCACTTTGTAGTTCAGGCTGGCTCTGAGCTCACTATGTAACCCAGGCAAGCCTCGAAGTCAGCAATCCTGTCTCTGTCTCCCGAGTGCTGGGATGACAGGCATGAGCCACCACGCCCGGCACTGTGGTATGTGGTATTGATTGCTGGTGGGCGTGAGTCTCCATGCCCAGTATTGTATGTGGTGGTTCCCAGGGATCGAACTCTGGACCTTGCGCTTGCGAGGCAGGCGCCGGAACCACTGAGCTAACCCTCCGGCCCTTGTTTTTTAATTTTTGAGACAGGCTCTCGCTTTGCAGTCCAGGTTGGCCTGGAGCTCACTATGTAGCCCAGGCAAGCCTGGCACTCAGCAATCCTCCTGCCTCTGCCTCCTGAGTGCTGGGATTACAGGCGTGAGCCACCACGCCCAGTATTGTTGTATGTGGTTACCAGAGATCGAACTCAGTACCTTGCGCTTGCTAGGCAGACACTGGAACCACAGAGCTAAATCTTCAGCCCGCTACTTAAGTTTGAAAGTGGCTTCCTAGGATTTTAAGGCATCAAATTTATCTTAAAGGAGCACAAACTTCTTGCTTGTAGGTCTAAAGAGGTTGCTTCTGAAAGTGCTTGTTCCCTGGTCCTTTATTCTTTTCCCCAGTCCTTTTCTTTGTGGAGTTGCTGTATGTGCATTGTAGAATTCAGACATTAGGGTAAAAGCCCCCAAAGGACGCTGCCTAGAGATAACTCCTCTTTCACCTGACTTGTCTTTTGGCCTCTGCCTGAATATTTCTAAGTCACTCTCGTATGTTGCCTCAGCTTCTTGGATTTAGATATTACACTTGGACTTCCTATGTGGAAGTTAAGGATTTAGCATTTCCTCCCCGCCCCGCCATTCCTGTAAAATTACATCATTTTGGTTCAATCAGTATCAGCGTTTTCTTTATTGTGATCTTGTGGTAATGGTCATGCCCAGCCATTTCCTTCCTTGTACTTGGGCCTGTTTTCCCTCCCCGAGTCCTGATTCCTCTTTCTGTTGGGCTGGCGCTGTAAACTTGCTGCAGCATGTCCTGCCCTGGCTGAGTGAACCTAAACCTCATCCAGACGCCTTCCTGTCTCTGCAGCCTCTGCCTGTGCCCCTCTGACCATGGAACCATCTTCTCTGCCATCTGGGACCCGGGGGGGTGGTGGCAAGGGCGTCACTCCTAACTCTGGCGGCTTCCTCTTTCCCGGCGTGCTCCGTCGTTCCCCTGGGGAGCATCCTTCACACACTTCATCCACTCAGCATTTCCATGGGAAAAGGTATAAGAAAGGGAGGTTTTTAAAAAATCTTCCGTGCCCGAAAATTAATGTTATATTTTCATTCTCATCAGATAGATGATTTTCTAGGTAGAGAGATCTAGGATGGACCCTTTCTTCTGCCTCAATTTAAAGGCTTTTTTCTGACTTCCGAGGTTGCTGTTACGAAGTTAGACACTGACATTCCTGATACTTTCTCCCCAAGACTAAGGGCACCTGGTGTCCCTGGTTTGAGGTAGTGCCACCATGATGGGCTTGGAGAGTCTCCATTCCCCCAGGTGAGGCACACAGTGGCCCCCTCAGCTGAGTGGCCAGTGGCCTCCTGAGTGTCCACACTCCCCCGCCTCATCTTGCCTTTCACCATGTGCCCCTGTCTCTCCCACCACCCTCTGTTGGATTTTGTTTTCTTTTATTGTTTGTCTTTATTTTTAATTTAGAAGGGCATTTTCTTCTTTCTGTATATGCTTTTAATAGTGTTCTTACCCCCTCATGGGTCTATCACCTTCCTCTCTGGGGATTCATGTTGTTTTGTTCCCATGTTCCAAGTTCTTGTGGCATGGCGGGCTTACCCATGTCCCTCTCTGTTCCTTGTTTTGTTCTGGGGAGAACCTGGCCTGGCCCCTGCTGGCTGCACGGCTGGTCATTGGGTTTAAGAATGAAGTGTCTGGGGCTGGGACCAGGCCTGAGTGTGTTCTACTGCCAAGGCCCTGGGAATGCTGCAGGGTGTCAGCTGACTAGAGCTGCGGCCATGCCTGTCTCTTCTAGGGGCCAGAATCTGGGGTCTGTAAGCATCTGGTACATCTGCATACTTACTACCCCTTTATATTTCAGCCACACTGTCCTCCTGACCCAGCACTGCAGGGCTGACACTGGCAAAAAGCCCTAGGGCTTCATCCTAGTCAGGGTGAGGCCTGGGCCCAAGAAGGCCACCTGGCCCCAGAGCTAGCTTCAGCTGGCTGCTCTAAGGCTGTTTGTGGCAGGTTTGTCTGTCTCCTCAACCTGAGTTCCTGTCTGTAAGACTGAGGTACTTTCATTCGTGCTGCCCTGCCTGTCAATACCCTGGTCTCCGGAGGCACCCATGCAGCCAGGCATGTCTTAAACCAACCCTGTCATGGTCCAGGCTGTGGGGGCATCAGGCTGTCCTGGCCAGAGTAGGCCATTGCAGGAACAGGCTGGGGAGAGGCTCATGCACTCTTGCAGCCTCCCCATTTTCAACCCAGTGTGGAGATGGGATGTGGAACATGGGACCATGAACATGGGAATGCGCTCTGTGCAAGGGAGAGATAGAAAGTAGTTTGTGCCCCTGAGGAGACCTAGTGTTTGCTGTCTAAGGACCTACACCAGATGCTGCTGGAGAGCTGTTGGTTTTTGTTGGGTTTGGTTTGATTTTGGTGTTTCTGACTCAAGGTCTTAGGCAGGCCTTGAACTGAGTATGCACCCCAAGCTGGTCACTGACTTGTGGTGATCCTCCTGCCTCAGCCTTCTAACTGCTCTACCACACCCGCTGTAAGCTTTCTGCAAAGGACAGTATTTGGCCTGTAGTCTGGGTTGCTGTCCCAGGTGCCCCCGAGGAAGAAGCCCCTGCTCCAAAGCTCAGATGTCCCCATCCCAACAAGGCCTGGGATGTCTGGATTGGTCTTCACGTGGCTCATTTGATAGCCCTGAGCTTTCCCGGAGTCTCTGGCATCTCCCTTCCTATAGCCCTTGGAATGAAGACGTGGCGTCAGGTGGCCTGTCCCACACACAGCCAGCTGAAGGGGTGGCTGAATGAGGTTTATTGAGAGAGGAGCTGCCCTGAAGGCCGGAAAAGCTGCATGAGCATCATCCTGACCTGGTGCTGCTGGGAAACCACTCGGTCCCACAGCAGCAGTGACTGTGGCATTGTACCCCATCCTGGCACCAGGGGATTTGTTGGCATGAGCCAGGTCCAGACTGAAAAGCAGCCAAGCAATTGCTCCGCCTTTTCCCTGGCTTTTTAGTAGGACTTGGCCAAGCCTGGTGTCTTACTTCCACTCACCCATCCTATGGGGAGGGACACCTCTACCTGGGGTTTCCCTGCAGGATACAAACTCAAATTCTACCCTCTGGTTTTTTTTTGTTTTTTTTTTTTTTTTGAGACAGGGTCTCGTTTTGTAGTTCAGGCTGGCTCTGAGCTCACTATGTAACCCAGGCAAGCCTGGAACCCAGCAGTCCTCCTGTCTCTGCCTCCCGAGTGCTGGGATTACAGGCGTGAGCCACCACGCCCAGCACTGTGGTATGTGGTATTGATTGCTGGTGGGCGTGAGTCTCCATGCCCAGCATTGTATGTGGTTACCGGGGATTGAACTCAGGACCTTGCGCTTGCAAGGCAGGCGCTGGAACCACTGAGCTAACCCTCCGGCCCTCTACCCTCTGTTTTTGTTCTCTGTCTGTCCACCTGTCTCTTTGTGTGGGGGTTTTTTGGGGGGGGTTGCTTTGGTTTTGGTACTTGGGATTGAACCCTCATAGAGCCTTCAGCCTTTCTACTTTTTCTTTTCAAACAGTCTTAAGTGTCTAAGTTGTGCAGGGTAGGGTCCTCCTGCCTCAGCTTCCCAGGGTGCTGTGATTACAGGCGTGCACCATCACACCTGATGCATTCTCCTCAGCTCCGTGTATAATCTTTTATAAAGCATTTGCAGGTCCTTCCCACACCTGCCCCACAGTCATCCAAATCATCAGAGTTCACACGATGCCCCAGTGCCAGACCATCCAGGACAGAAGCACTGACTACCTCAGGGCCTACATGTGAGGTGTCCCAGACGAGCCCTCCCTGTCCTGCTCCCATTCGAGCTGATTGTTCCCTGCTCTGTCAAAAAGAGGCTGGTTATTTGCCTGGGTGACACCTTGGTCTTGTGGTCTGCAACATGGCCCTAGGCCTTGGGGCAGCCTCTCCAAGCCCAAGTGCCATCCACGGACCTGGGGCAGGGGCAGGGTGTGTGGGGCACCCAGCATCACAGTTCTAGGAGGTGGCCCATCATCTCCCCTTTGCATCTCAAAAACACTTCACACCACAGCCAGGAATTTGGTTCCTGGATGACTACAGTTGAAAACCTGATTTCTGAGCACATGAGATGTTACCAGTGAGATCTTCTGCCCCCCTCCCCGCTGTGTGCTAGGGTTGTATGTAGGTTCCGAATTGAATTCAGAAGTCTCTTGTGTTTTGCTTCCCCCTTCAGCTCACATAGCTGTTGATTAGAATGTCGTTACATCACAGAATCTTGAGCTGGGTCCTGGGAACAGCTCCTCAAAAGAGTCGGAGGTGTGGCCTGGGGACAAACAGCTGAAAAAAAATTTCTGCACACACAAGATTTACCTGTCTGTAGCAAATTTGGGAACCAGGTGGGAAAGAAAATAGAAGTTCTCAAATGAGAAGCTTGGTAGTATAATACACTTCTGTAATCTCACAGACTTGAGAGGCCAAGGCAGGAGGAAGATCACAAGTTTGAGCCTAGTATGAGCAATGGAGCAAGATCTTGTCTCACAATTTAAACAAAGCAGAAAGAGTAGCTCAGTGTGAAGGCCCCGAGTTCAATTTCTGATACTATCAAAAAAAAGAAAAGTCAGAAATGAGGATCCTTAGAATTCTGCTTGAAAGGGGCAGTGATCCAGCTTCCCCTTTCTCCCATGTCAACCCAGAGTTTTCTCAGTTCATTTCTGCTTTTCATTCATTCCTTGCTCCATCCAGCAAGTATTTCTTGAGCCCTTATTGTGTGAGTTGCTGCCACTGAGAGGGTGACAGACAGATTGGGACCCGCTTAGGGCCAGTCCTGGGGCGCAAGGGTATAGTGTGCTGAGGAGGGAGGAGGCAGTGTGGGGCAGAGTCCCAGTGCCGGAGATGCCGTGTTTGGACAGCAGGGCTGGGGGCCAGGAGGAGGAAGCCAGAGGCGGCTGTCCTGGTCCACAGGAGAGCCACCCCCTCCCGTGGCACGCAGCAGAGAAGGGACTGCCCTCTACCCCACAGCCATGCTTGTGATCACAGGCTATGGACAGGCTCTGCAACACGTAAAGCAGGGCCCACGTGGGCAGGGTGACCATGCGGCACCCACACCCTCCTACAGTGTTCAGTTTGGTTTTCTCAGAATGTTTTGAATAGAAATCATTTTCGGAATCAAAGTTTGATGTGGTTTGGTAACTAAAGCCTGTCTTCACTGAAGAGAGGAAATAGGCCATAGCTTCCTTTTTATTTTTTCAAGTGTGTGTGTGTGTGTGTGTGTGTGTGTGTGTGTGTTACTAGAGATTGAACCCAGCACTTTCACACGAGCTACATTATCCCCAGCTCTTTTATACAGTGGACCCTTGAGTTACAACTAGGCTGATAAATGAACCAACCAAAATTTTAGTTTTAACTTATGACCAAAGTCTTGGGTTATAGACTGAATGCTGGCTGCTCACAGATGGTCTCAGATGCAGATTTAATGCTTAAAGAAGTCTGGGAGAGGAACATTATAGCATCCTTTCCTGCGTGGGGTTGAGAAATCCTGGACCAGTGTTGTCACTCTAAGGACACTGAGATCTGCCTCGTTAGAGGAGAGACTTTGAAAGCTGAGCCTTCAATCAACCAATCTGAGTTACAACAAGCCCTTAGGAAGGAATTATTCATAAGTCAAGGGTCTACTATATTTTGCTCAGGTTGGACTCAATGAGCTGCTGGCTCAGCCTCCCAGAGTGCTAGAATGACAGGCATATTCCACCACACCCAGCTCTGTTCTTGGTTCTTAATCCCACAGGTCCCAGGTGCCTTCTGCATGTGTTTCTGTGGAATCATGAAGAGTCGCTCTCCGTCCCAGCCAAACCTTTTCTTGGGCTGCCATCTTGTGGACACCTGTGCACTACCTGGCTGCTCCCAGGGACACCTAATGGGTCTTACTGCCTGGAGTTGGCCCTGCCTGCTGGAGAAGCCTGGGAGGGGGGGAGCTGTCATGCTCCTGTGAGCAGGAGGGCCCAGCACCCCTGCCTCCAGGCTGGGGCTCAGGTGGCCTTGGCCCTGCAGCAGAGGCTGCTGCTGGGAGGGAAGAATCCTGTTCCCGTGCTGTGGAACCTCTGCCCTGGGTGTCCCCTGTCCTCTGAAAAGGGCTGATTGGTATAGCTGCTGTGTGCGACTGGGACAGTAGCGACCCCCCTGTCATCCAGGTGGTCCTGGAATCCTGCCCTGCAGAGTTCCTCCCTCTAGAGCTGACAACTTACCACATGTCCTTTCTTCTCTGCAGTGTCCCCAATTCCTGCCCAGCCAGTCCACGTGGAGCTGGGTCCTCCGGTTACCGCTACGTCCAGAATGTGACCTCAGACCTGCAGCTGGCTGCGGAGTTCGCAGCAAAGGCTGCCTCAGAGCAGCAGGCAGACACGTCCGGCGGGGACAGCCCCAAGGTCAGAGCTTCAGCCCCTCGGTGATGGGACCAGGCAGTAGGGCCCTGTGGGCAGCTCACATGGCGCTTCCTGCCTTGCCTGCCCAAAGGCTGAATGTGGCCATTTTCGGTGATGAAATCACTGCTGAGAACCTGCTCTTCGTTGTCCCTTCTGCCCCTGCCAAGACCATTTCCGAGTTGTCCTGATAGTCCCTGAGAAGCATCTTCCCTATAAGTGTGCATCTTTGTTCTTTTCCACATGAGGCCTGGTGTCATGTGGGAGAGGGGGGAACACTTTAGAACTAAACCACTATAGAAACTGCATTTTTCCTTCTCATGAGCCAGAAGTGGTAAGTGCAAATTAAGGCAGATGTGTTGAGCTGGGATCCCTGGGACAGAGTTGGTCCAGACCCATGCACCCCTGTTGGGAGATTTTCCTTGTGGGCTGGTGGTGGTAGAGGCCACCACCAAGTGACCTTGTGCTCCCTATCTCTGCAGGATGAGTCGAAGCCACCATACTCCTATGCCCAGCTGATTGTGCAGGCCATCTCTTCGGCCCCGGACAGGCAGCTAACACTAAGTGGCATCTACGCCCACATCACCAAACATTACCCGTACTACCGGACGGCAGACAAGGGCTGGCAGGTGAGGCGAGCTGCTGTTCATGGGGGACACTGCTGGGAGAGGCATGGGATGCATTTCCCTGAACCATGTGGAGTGCCTTAGACTAGGTCAGCATTGCAGTACTGAGTCTAAAATCATGCCTCCTTTCTTTTGGTGGCAAAGTTTCACATTTATTAAAGGTAGAAAAAAATAGGTTCTGCAGAGCGAGATTGGGGGAAGTAAAGTATGAGGAAAAATACACCTACGGCTTAGAGTGGGCTACTGTGGAGAGTCACAGCAACCTAAAGTGAGTGTCTTTTATCAGTTTCCCTCCTTGCCTGGTTAGGATTTCATGTTATAATCCTGTGCTTCTTTGGGAGCAACCCACACATGTGAATGCTGCTGTCCACATGCTATTGTTTTGGGAAATGGTGTTATTTTTGTTTGTTTTTTGTGGTAGTAGGGCTTGAACCCAGGGTCTTCGCCCCGAGCTATATCCCTGGCCCTTTTTCTTCATTATTTTGAGACAGGCTCTCACTGAGCTGCTAGTTGCCCAGGCTGAGGTCCAGTTCACAGTCTTCCTGCCTTAGCCTCTGAGACTGCTGGATTACAGGTGTGTGCCACCACTCTAGCCATTGGTGTTTGTCTCATTTCTGTAGGATCTCGAGACCTCTGCCTGAGGTGTACTGAGGTTGGTGGCCGTTCAGTGTTTCCCCTGTAGCCACCATTTTCCTATGGCTGATTTATGCCACATGAGTGTTGAGCCATGAGACTCAGGCTTTTCCTTGAGGCTGTCAGCTCCTGCGCACGGCTTGTCTTTGTGTTTGCTTTACCCTGTGGGGTTTGGATAAGAGGAGCTATCTCAAGCTTTGAGAGGCACGGTCGATCCACAGCCATGGTCAGACCATTGCTCCATCACCTCTAGTCCTTTAGCCGCTGCACTCAGACGTAGGACAAGGAAACTCTTCTCAAGTGTGCTGGTGACCAAGGCTCTCTCTGCCTCCCCACAGAACTCCATCCGACACAACCTCTCTCTGAACCGTTATTTCATCAAAGTCCCGCGGTCCCAGGAGGAACCTGGCAAAGGTTCTTTTTGGCGGATAGACCCTGCCTCCGAAGCCAAACTGGTGGAGCAGGCCTTCCGAAAACGGAGACAGAGGGGTGTCTCCTGCTTCCGCACCCCCTTTGGGCCTCTGTCCTCACGGTAAGCCCCCCACTTGTGCTCAGCCCAGGCAAGGTTGTTCTTCATGCTCCGGGGTCCACTGTGCTCCCAGGAGCTGGTCTCAGCACTGTAAGTACATGGTGGCTGCTTAGCAGGCCCCAATTCTGACTGCATCCCCATGTGATGAGAGCCAGGGGTGACAGATCAAGTGCCGGCTGGGAGTGAGCTTTCTGCTGCACTGTGAGGGGACCCAGCTGCTCCCCATCCTGACCCAGTGCAGAACCTTTTCAGGGCTGACGAGGAAGGAGGCCTTCCCTCTACCTGAGCACCATTGCTGTAATCTGGCTTAATGGCAGTGGGGATATGGCTTGTCTGCTGGCGGGCAGAGTGGGATGGGCCATCTAACCCGTCACAGGCAGCACCAGGCTCTGCCTCCAACCTAGCTGGGGTCAAGGCCTCTCCTGCTTGTGGACAGGTGGGTGGTTTTTCCAAGTCATCCATTGTGTGTGTGGGGGTCAAAACCCTCCTCCCCACCTGAGAAGCACCCTTAAGAATTTTTCCACGTGCAGGGAACACAGGGACATTTTCTGTCTCTGAGTGCTTTCAAAGCCCTGGAAAAGACAGCTCAGAGACTTGAAAAGCATTTTGAGAAGCTAAGCTTTTCACACTGGCTGAGCCACAGCTGATTCCTTACAAGAGATAAATGCCACAGTCAGATTGTGGCATTTGCAAGGAAGCTGCCAGTGATGTGGGCTCCCCATCTAATGGAGGACCCACCCCAATCCATGGGGCTGGTAATGCTGGGTATGTGTCACCAGGTGGCATTTGCAACTACCCAGAACTTTAGAGTTGGCCCGCCCTCAGTGGGGCAGAGAAGAGGCCCAGGAGGGCACAGGGAGGGCATATGGAGAGTAGACACTGGGGTGTGTGACGATTGTTTGAAGTCTTTCTCATCCAGTGACATACTGACTTACCTTGGTTGCCTTCTCTTTCTTTGTCCTTTCTTAGGAGTGCTCCGGCCTCACCCACTCACCCTGGGCTGATGTCCCCTCGTTCTAGTGGCCTGCAGACTCCAGAGTGCCTGTCTCGGGAGGGCTCCCCCATTCCACACGACCCTGAGCTGGGCTCAAAGTTAGCCTCTGTCCCTGAGTACCGGTATTCCCAAAGTGCACCTGGTGAGGCATGCTTCTGTCCTTTCCCTGGCTTTGGCGGAACCCAGGACGGGCCACCAGGGCAGGGCAGGGCTGTCCCGTCACCATCCTGTCTCTCCTTGTGCAGGTTCCCCTGTCAGCGCCCAGCCAGTGATCATGGCTGTGCCTCCCCGACCGTCCAACCTAGTGGCCAAGCCTGTTGCCTACATGCCAGCCTCCATAGTGACCTCACAGCAGCCCTCGGGCCATGCCATCCACGTCGTGCAACAGGCGCCCACTGTCACCATGGTCAGGGTGGTCACCACCTCTGCCAATTCAGCCAATGGCTACATCCTTGCCAGCCAGGGCTCAGCAGGGAGTTCACATGACACCACGGGCACAGCTGTTCTCGACTTGGGCAATGAAGGCAGAGGTGAGTAATATAGCCATACCATCTCTCCCGTGTGCCATCACCTAGGTCAGCAGATAAAGGCCCAAAGAGGATAGGTCTCTGTCCATGCCTCCTGTGAATATATACTTTTTTTTTGTAGTGCTGGTGATTGAGGCCTTTGCATGGGATGCAGCCCCGGCCCTTTCTTACTTTTTAAATATATATTTATTTATTTACTTATTTATTTTCAAAGTAGAATCTTGCTTTGTAGTTCAGGCTGGCCCTGAGCTCACTATGTAGCCCAGACAATCCTCAAACTCAGCAATCCTCCTGCCTCTGCCTCCCAAGTGCTAGGATTACAGGCATGAGCCACCACACCTGCCACTGTGGTATGTGGTACTGATTGCTGGTAGGTGTGAGTCACTATACCCAGTATTGTATGTGGTTACTGGGGATCAAACTTGCGACCTTGCACTTGCTAGGCTGGCGCTGGAACCACTGAGCTAAATCTCCAGCCTCTTACAGGGTCTCAATAAGTTGCCTAGGCTAGATATGAACTGGTGATCTCCTTCTTCAGCCTCCCAGAGTGATGATGGGTTTATAGGGCTGTGCCATCATGACTTTCCCTAAATGGACTCCTCTCTGGTTCTTCAAGTGCATGTGACTCTTATGTCAAATATTGTTTCTTCTCAGAGTGACACTGAATTAAGCCCTGAAGTCCTGCATACAATTGAAATTTAACATCTTCTAAGGGACCAAGAATAAACCTAGAGGATGATCCCTCTACAGCCAGAATCCTCAAGGGGCACTGGTAGTGAAAGGTAGCTGGGAGTCCCTATAGGAAGTCTGGACCCTAGGGCATCCACGGGTAGGTAGGACAGAGCACTGAACCTGCCAGGGTCCTCATGGAGCTCTTCTGTCCTGGCAGCATCTCGCCTTGTTAGCACCGGTAAACCCCTTGGCAGTAACTTTTTATTTTGATACTGTAAGTAAAAACTGCGTCTTGGTGAAAAGAGGCTGTTACTGCTCTAGAAATAAGTCATTTCATTCCAAATGACACTTTTTTTTCCTCAGATTAAATTAGGTGGGTCAAAGTTTAAGGCACATTTTTCTAGAACCTTATTATTTTTCTTTGGAAATATATTCTGTCAATGTGGTTTTCATTGAGAACCAGATTTCCCAGTGCCATGTAGCACATGCACAAGTGCACACATTCACACATACTACAGGCCCTCTGCCAAAGCATCGGTTCAAATCCCTGACCTCAGTGGCTTGGGTGTTTTGTTTGGCTTTGCGGTGCTGGGGGTGGAACCTAGGCCTCATGCATGCTAAAAAGTGCTTCATAGAAAGCTGAGCACACCCCCACCCGCACATGTGGCTCTGATTTGCCCCATGCCCCACAGGTTTAGAGGAGAAGCCCACCATTGCCTTTGCCACGATCCCTGCAGCCAGCCGAGTCATCCAGACAGTGGCCAGCCAGATGGCCCCTGGGGTCCCAGGACACACCGTCACGATCTTGCAGCCAGCGACACCAGTCACCATCGGGCAGCATCATCTCCCCGTCCGGGCTGTGACTCAGAACGGAAAGCATGCAGTTCCCACGAACAGTTTAGCCACCAGTGCTTACGGTGAGGCTCCAGGCCCAGGTGCACGGTCAGCTCAGTACCAGGAAGTTTCCCAAGCCTCGCCCAGTTGCCTCATTCCATTTATTGAGCACCCACTGTGCACCGGGCACTTTGCTGGTTCATACCATCCCGGGTGGGACAGGAGACCAGAGGAAGAAGCTGGCAGCTGGCAGGGGTGTGGGTACAGAGTGAGGTGGGCTGGTTCGGGGCAGGCTGCCTTCAGGTACTGGAGGTGAGGGGCTGGGCACTCTACACTGGCTGGTGGGTGTTGGGGCAGAGCACCCCAGGACTAGCAAAGTCAGCTTCCTGTTCGGTTGACTGAGCCCAGGTCTCTAAATAACCTGTCCTTTCTCCACCCCAGCCCTCACCAGCCCCCTCCAGCTCCTTGCAGCCCAGGCGAGCTCGTCCACACCAGTGGTGGTCACCCGGGTATGTGAGGTGGGGCCAGAGGATCCAGCAGCAGTGGTCACAGCAGCCACCAGTGCCACCCCAACTGTGGTCACCTCTACTGCCACCTCAGCCTCTTCCAGCGGGGAGCCTGAGGTCAAACGGTCCCGGGTGGAGGAACCCGGTGGGACAGCCACCACGCAGGCCGGGGTGATGGCAGCTGCCGGCCCCCAGGGCTCAGGCACCGGCGAGTGAAGTTACCTGCATGCACACACAAGGCTGGCGTGGGACTCACGCCTCAGGAGCCCAAGCGGAGCAGATGGCTGCACTCAACAGATGGGAGGGGAGCCCCGCAGCTGCCCACCCTGTGGCCACCATGCCAGAACACTCGTCCTGCCCATTTTCTCCTGTCCTGCAGTTTGAAACAAAACACATAAACAAGTTCAGACAACTGATTGTATGATTCTGGGGATTCTGCGTGTTTATTTCCTTCTCCCTCTGCACCATCGTCCCTCCCCGGCCCTTCAGTCAAGGCCATGGGGAGAAGGTCAACCCCCAGAGCCTCAGGAACCCAGCAAGATGCCCACCTGTGATGAAGAGGGCCGTCCCCATGTCCTGGCTTCAGAGCTTTGCCGAAGCACCAGCCAGTGTCCCTGGGGGACCCAACAGAAGCGCAGCTGTGCACAGACCAAGGCCTCTTCTGTGGGAGATAGAACAGGAACACATTCCTATTCTAGACGGGGAACAGGCCAGAGAAAGGCAGGAACTGCCAGACTCCAGACTGTTTTCCAGTATCTTTTCCCTAAAAATGGCATAGAAAATATTGGCATTAAATTGGGGCAGGGAGGGGGTTGTCTGGTTTGGCTTTGGACCCCAAATATTTCTTGCTATGTTAAAACATGGCATTAAGGCTTATCCCAGACCACAGCCAAACACTCATGGGGGCCCCGTGTCTCCAAGGCTTCTGTCCATAGTCAGTGAAGCAGCTGCGGTCGCCCTGCCATCAGCACCCTCAGAAGCGCACACCAGCCGCCCCGTCTGATAACTTCAAGAAGAATCAGCGGCTCCTGCGTTGGTGTCAGGGTGGAAGTGCTCCAGGAAGAAGGTCATCCAGCGGAACCAACCCGTGTGGCACATCCCAGGCCCAGGAAACATGAACAACTGGTGCTTGGGGCAGGAGCCAGTCACCTGCTTGGCAGGGAGGCCGTTCATGTGCCCATCACTGGAAGACAGGAGGGGTGAGCTCCATGCTGCTGGCAACTCGCATCCTGATGCGGCCACATTGTCTCCAACCACATTCCAGTTTCTTGACTATCCCAGATCCGCCCACTGTTTGCAATGGAAGCAGTTTCTTCTGCCTCAAACTTGGGGTTGTGGGTCAGTTAGCAGGAAGGAAACTCCCTCCTCAGGCAGCAGCAGGAAGCCTTGTGCCAAGGCCACGGGAATGATCACAGCAGGGTGAGGGCCAAATCGATCAAGGAGTCCCAGGTTACTTAGGGAAGCCCTCTACATGTCCTGACCTGGAGGACGCTTGGGAAACATCACCGTATCTTCATAGAAGTTGGCCTGCAGGCAGCCAGTCCCTCTCCTGTCTTCTGGAGGTGGGTCATGCCTGGGAACAACAAAAAGACATGGACACAGCTCTGAAGCCACAGCCTGTCCTTGGCGCCACAGCCTCTCATCAGCAGACAGCTTCCGCTGCACTGGGCCTGATGGAAAAGCTACAGAGAGATCAGGTCCTGGGCAGGACGAGAGGGAGTGGCAGTCCATCCCCAAGAGCCAGCAGCCAGCAGGATATGTGCCACCTTAACAGAGGGCCCAGCTTTCACAGTGACGCTGAGGTAGGGTCAGAAGCCAGGCTACAGCTGGGCAGGACAGGGCTGGTGGGTGATGAGACAGCCCCAGGCCACACCGCCAGCCCTTGGCCTTCTGCCTCGCCAGGAAAAATCCCTCTCTCCCATTTCTATGGCACTAAACTTGAATGGGAAATAAGCTGTATTCTGCGGTCCACGTCTGCAGCCATGGTGAAGTTTCACAGTAGCGGCTGTGGGGTGACAGCAGCTGACTGTGCTCTCACCAGATGGTGCCAGGGAGAAGTGTCTCCCTTCCCACCAATGGTTGCTATCCCTCTCCTCATGTAAACACTGTCTCTCCTGTGTGGCCTGGTGCTTGTGTGATTGGGGGGAGGGGAGTCGGGACCTGTGCGACAAGGGACATTAGGGCCTCCTGTCGCTCCTTTTTCTCTCTTGGGCCTTATTTGTGTCCAGGCTGCAGGTTCCTGTCAGTCAGGCTCCATCCTGTGTGCTCTCCTGCCTTCTGGGACATCCTGGTCTCAGTCCTCTGTCGGTGACATTGATACTGGTATCAGGAGAAGAGGTGAGAAGGAAAATGAGGGTGGTGGAGACATGGAGCCCTGACAAGGAGAGAAATGAGGACAGGGACCCTTGGGGTCAATACGGACAGTGTGGGACACAGGTCCCCACCTGAAAGGACTGCCCTGGGGGTGTAAGGTGAGCGGTTTGAGGGTCTCTGGTCACTCAGCAGGCGGCACCCCTGGCTTGTGTTGGAACTCACCCTGGAGCTGAAAGCTGTAAACCCTGCCCCCACCCCGTGTGTGTCAGGCCTCCTCACAGGGCCTCCCAAAAGCCCATCCCAGGGCCAGGAGAACCCCCTGTGGGGCAAGGGCCCAAAGCAGCCTTCTTCATGGCAGAGGGAGAGCTCACCAGCCACAGTTCCAACAGGGGCCAGCATCGCTGTGGCCATGGAGCCCGAGGGCTGCTGGATCACGCAGGGCACTGCATGGCCTAGGTGGAGAGGTGACCAGGAAGGGCACCACCACCTCAGTTCATCCAGTGGGCACTGCCTTACGTGGAGACTGGTGTCTGGTGCCCTGCAGTGCTTTCAGTTTAAACAGTTGGGCACATCCTACCGAGTCCAGCTATGTAGTGGCAGACATGAGAAGGGCTCTCTGCCCCCATGGCACTAACTACAGCCAGGTCATGGGGAGGACTGGGTGCAGTCCAGCTGGCTGCCCTGTGTGGGTGAGCGGCACCTGCTTTGAGAAACCCCAAGTTTTCACAGTTCACACACTGCTCTGCCCCTCCTGTGGTCGGGACTGTGCACCAGCTTCTAGACAGTTACTCCAAATCCTCCCTAAGAGTTTTCCACGTGCCCTGGGGATGCTGAGACGCCAATGTGGGGCCAGCACTGGGAAGAGATGGTGGGGACCACAGTCCTCAGCCTGTATCGAGGCCTGGTTGTCCCTATGTAGGATCTGTGTTTTTGTCCTTTTTGTTACTCTGATTTGGAACCGAGCGAGATGGAACAGGTGAAAACGAATTGCGTGGCTGGAGTGGGTGTCCCATGACCCCAGGTCCTGTTCTTTGTGTCTTGCATTGAGAGGGAACAGAGGGACTTTACCCCTGGGATGGATGTCTCCTGCCGTGAAGGCCATTCTGGTCCCTGGGAGGATGACGCTGAGGTGAAACCTTGGCACCTCCCCCTGGGCTCTTCTGCCCTCACCAGCCCTGTGGCAGGCTGACTTTCTAGAGCAGGTGTCCCTTGACTGGCAGTTCTTTCTGCTGAAACACACGGGCCCCTGGGGACTCTCCGCGTGAGCACGGCCTCTCCAGAGAGCCTGTGGCAGGCCCCTGCTAGACGGAAACCGTAACGCTGGGTGACTGAACACAGGAGGAGGGAGAGCGGCACTCTGGCTGCAGTCGATGCCCTCCTCTCCGGAGACAGTGACCCGGCCTCACGTGAAACACAAGACCTTAGTTGAATGTGAGAAAAATGGTAGAAAAAGAATTTCCCCCGTAGTTTTTAGAGCACAGAAACAAATACAGCTGGTGGGAGGGGACACTGTGCTCTTCTTCAGAAGCCTCAGATTCCACTTTGCCCCCAAGTGACTTCATTAGTCTGAGGGACACGGCCATCCCTGGAGGGGGCGCCCTTGCCTGTCCTGCAGCCCAGCACCCCAGGACAGTGTTTCCATGCTGTGGTGTGGTGCCTGCTCCAGAGTGAGTATGCAGCATGGCTGTGTGACAGTCCCTGCAGGAAGAGCCGTGTGAGCCCTGGAGGGTCCCCACCATAGGCTGCTGGCTTCAGGTGGAAGCAGACTTGCCGCAGCCTGGTCTCTGGCCTCCTCTAGAATACCTCTGCCTAGAAGCAATATTATTTAAGAACAATACAGATTGTTCTGATTGCTGCTATGAAGACAGAATCTTAGGACTTAGCTCTGGAGGTTCCCCTTTGTGTACTTTGGTTCTTTGAGGTAAGGGCAGAATATAGAATAAACAGAAGCCCTCCAGCCAGTTTCTGGCTTCCCTTTTCACAGTGCACTCCTGTCCCTTGAAGCTCCCTTCTACTTTGCAAGCTCCTCTCTGGGCCTCATTTTCACATTGGGGTCTTTTGAGTACGCAGGACACTCCCTGGCATCGCTGTGCTTGCTCTTCTTGCTCAGGTCTGGGGCAGGACACCTGCCCCTGGCATCTGCTCTCAGTACCAAAAGCTGCTCCACTGGTGCCTGGGCCAGGGTTTGGCATCTGTGCTTGGCAGGCGTCCCTTTCCTGCTGGACCTGCGGTCTGAATTTTCAGAGCATGGGATGGAGAAAGGGCTGTCCTGCTGGGACCTGCCGTCTCTCTGTCCTCCCTGAAGTCACAGCTGGTTGGCAGAGTGGGATTTTGTGAGACAACCTGTTGATGTTTTCCCTGAACTGAAATAAATACTGGCCCATTTCACTGACTGCGTGCAGGAAAGATGGTTTTACACTTAGGTTCATAAACAAAAGTAACATGAGCGGCTTGCTGCCATTTCAGTGGCTGGAGGGCCTCTGGCTGGCTGCTCTTCCAGCAGGAGACTGCGCTCCGTTTCCAGGGCCCAGCTCTGGCCCTGCTGCCGGAGGGGACATCCCAATCCACACCTGGGGGGTCAGGGCGGCCAGCCAGATGCCTGCCACCAGAAGTACTTCCTGGGCATGTGAAGCAGGTGGCATTCCCCTGAAGGTGACAGAAAGGTTCCCAGGGTAAAACAGCCAGAGGGCAGCAAGAAAGACTGAGCTCTACCCTAAAGCCCAGAACACCACCCTAATAGGAACTTCAGTGTGTTCCACAGCGGCCGGAAATGAAGATCCCTCCTTTCACTGGGTCGGCCTTGGGAATCTGTAGCTTCTTTTACTGATGCTGGTGGGTGATCAGGCTGCTCAGTGTTGTAGAAGAGGTAAGAGCATTGCCTTCTTGACGCCCTTTTCTCTGCAGGAAGCACCTCCACTTAGAGCTCTTACTCATTTTTTGCACCTGGCTTTTCTATCAACTACGAAAGTGTGGGGAGAAGAAAAGCCTGGGGGCCAGGCCAAGTGGCAGGTAAGCCCTGCTCTTGGGACCCTGGTACATGGGACCCTAGTGGCATCCTCAGGTCACGGCCTTTGGGTTTCGATCTCTAAGAGGCTGCCAAGGACACGTGGAGAGGACACCAAGTGACCCTCTCTTCCTCGCACTTCCTTACCCACTTAAGAGTCAGAGGAGAATCAGAAGAGTCCTGCTTTTTGCTCTTTATCTGGGGATCTGTTCTGGGAATAGTTTGAACCGTGTGCAGGCAGCTGGGCCCAGGAGGACACATGCTATGGGAGTGGGGACAGGGAATGGCTGGACACGCTCCGCCCCTCTGTGGGTTTTCTTCCCCGCAGTAATAGCACTTACCTGTCTAGAATGTCGGCACTGTCCCCTGGCTCCTGCGCGGCTCAGCTGAGCTGGGAGGAGCTCTGTGGCTCTGAGTAAATTCTTTACCAGCGTTTCTTTCTCTGGCTCTGTGGATTCAAACTGCCTCTAGCCTCTGAATGTCTGGGTTAGCTGGTCCAGATTTTTAATAGTAAAAATGGGTTTAAAATCACACGTTCTAAGTTTGGTCCTTCTCTTCCTTGCTAACTTCATGAGCAACATTCTGGATTCCTAATACACCTTAACTAATGTGGCTTGAATGTTATTGCAGAGAAAGTGACAGGGAGAAAGGAGAGGTGGCTGTCTGAGTCTTTCCTTAGACACGGCAAGGGAGGGGAGGGTCAAAGCCAACTCTGAGATTGTTTTTCTTATCTGAATGATAATTCTCCTATAAAGTAATTTGATGGGGGGTGGGTGTTGTTCGGGGAGGGTGTATGTGTGTGTGCGTGTGTGTGTGTGGTTTTTTTTTTTATTTTACAGTGGCTGTCTAAAGTATTTTCACAATACGTTTAATAATCAGTGCTTTAAAAAGCAGTGGTATCCTGTAAAGTAGGAATTCCAGTTCTAGAACTTGGGATGCTTCCCAGGGCCATGGGGTAAAGGTCCCTGTGGGCAGAAGCACTGGAGTCACAAAAGCCAGTGGACCTACATCTAAAGCAGCTTGCCTGGGTTTTCATTTCAAATGGGATACAGTATTTTTTTATTACGGAGCCATACTTTTTTTTTAAAGTTTGAGATCTGAATGTGATTTCTAATTGTATCAGACGTTAATGTTTTAAAACTATAACAAAGTTTAAAATTTCTACTTTTTTGGTTTTTTTCATTTACTTTAACTGTTCTTTTATCTATTAAATTGTTGTATGTGGATGGGGAAGTTTTGTTTCTCCTCTTAGCATTTGTTTCTATAACCAGAAGAATTATATATTAAAGAAATGACACCAAGACTCCATGTGGTCCTTGGGGGGGTGTGGATGGACAGACAGCCTGAACACAGCCTCCTTCATCCTGGAGTGAGGAAGCCTCAGCCCCGAGGTGCTCTGGACACTGAAGGGTAATTTCTGGGGAGCTGTGTTTCCTCCCATTGGTCCTCAGCCCCGGCCTTCCAGGCAGAAGCAGAGGTCCAGCAGACGTGATTTCCATAGGTGCCTGTGATGCCTACATGGGGACCCCTGCACCCCATGAGTCCTCTGAGCACAAAGTGCCTGATGACATCACACACCTCCCCTTGGACATGGCCAGGTGGGCTTTGCTCACTAAGTGGTGAGGCAGGTGGAGGTCAGCAAGGTGGACATGGCTGGACATTGACACAGCCACGGAACTGTAAATGCCACCAGGTCCTGGCCAAGTACACTTATGTGGGTCACCTCCATTGAAGCCAGCAACTCATCTTCCAAGGGCCCCCAGAGGGGCAGCAAGACTGGGTATTTCTGCTGCAGGTCACCTCTAACTGGGCCATCATGAAGGCCTGTGTTTCCCAAACCTCTCTCCTGTCAAGGTTCTGTGACACTTGTGTACGTGACCCATTATCTCCTTCAGCTAATAGATCACCCACATTTTTCACACTTCACAGCTGTCCAGTGTGACACTTGAACTTTGTGCACTCCCTGGTCTTCTTTTGGATGGCTCCATTTCCGACGTAAAATTCTAACCATAATGTAACATCAACAGATTCATTCCATTTTAAGATTTTAGCCAAATGACATGCATGAGTGGGAATGATGACATTTCCTCTGGGGAATGGCTAATTAGGATCATTTGTATTTTTTTTTTTTAGTTTTGTTCTGAGTAGTTTTTCACTAGTGAGACCTTAAGTAACATCTTATACAAATAAGTTTTCTAAGAAACCTGCTTGGAGGGATGGAGAGAGCGAGCCATCAGTCACTGGCACAACAGTTCTCAACAGTAAGCTGCCCTGGGGACCTGGGTATGTACTAGGGAAGTAAGTGCACATCCCCACAAAAGACAAAGGACTGTGTATTGTGGCATGATTCATCATTTCCAAAATCTAGAAACAGGCCAAATAGCCTGTCACATGACAGGCTGAACTCTGTGGTTCCTCTGCATGGAATGCAGACAGGGAGGCTCCTGGTTACTTCTGGGGAGTAGAGATGGCAGTTGGGAATGGTCTGTATGGAAACCTGCCATTGCATGTTATCACAAATCAGTCCCATACCAACAGCCAGGTACCAACTCACCAGTTTACTCTGCCTCATGGAACTGTAAAAACTTGCCAAGCTCGTTTAAGATTTGAGTTGTGCACCATACATAGGTTTTACTTTAACCTAGAAACTTCCCACAGATGGCCATGATTATCCTCCACCAGTTCCCTTCCAAACCCTGAGGCTCCTCTGGGTACTCTGGATCACCCAAAGCACCATAGCTGGGCTCATCAGCTGGCTCCCATCTCTCCATCAGCACCAGTGGGTTCAGGAGCTCCAGGAACACAGCCACAGAATCTCGGCTATCTGGAATCCACTATACTGCCTAGCCCACCGCTCCTCTCTCTTCCTCTCTCACCCTGGTGTCTTATTGTTTACCTTTCTGACCCCCCTACCTCCAGAACACTGCTCTGCTCTTAGAACCTAAGTCTGCCAGGTCCAGCCAGGGCTCATGGTTGCTCATCCAATGACTCTGCAAACTTCCTTTTTAAAAGTAGAAATGTTGGGCTGGGGATTCAGCTCAAGTGGTACTGTGCCAACCTTGGACGTACAAGAGCCCGAGTTCAATCCCTGGTACCAAAAAAAAAAAAAAGAAATGTTGGGGGCTGGGGATTTAGCTCAAGTGGTACCGTGCCAACCTTAGACACACAAGGGCCGGAGTTCAATTCCCAGTACCGCCAAAAAAAAAAAAAAAAATGTTTTCCATATGTAATAACTAACACTCATCTTGGGAAACTGGTACATAGGCATATCACAACGGGTTTTGTTTTGAGACAGGGTCTCGCTTTGTAGTTCAGGCTGGCCCTGAGCTCACTATGTAGCCCAGGCAAGTCTCAAACTCAGTAATCCTCCTGTCTCTACCTCCCGAGTGCTGGAATTACAGGCGTGAGCCACCACGCCAGGTATGTGGTTACCAGGGATCGAACCAGAGACCTTGCACTTGCTAGGCAGGCGTTGGAATCACTGAGCTAAATTTCCTGCCCTGACATATGACATCTTAACCTTTTACTTCCCCTACCCTTCCTGTTGTCTCCCCACAGTCTCCAATACGGAGTTGGGCTGCCCAATGCCCAAGAGAAATCTGCTCTGATCCTTGATTTTTCCCGTTTCTTCTGTTCCCAAATCCACTGATCACCACGGCCTACAAATCCCACCCATGAATGGTAACCAAAGCTGCCTATTCATCCTCTCCGGGATGCCTATTCATCTGCCTCAGCAACCTTCCTCTCCCTGGCCCTCCCAGCCACTCCCCACCTTGTGGCCACAGGATGCAGGTGGTCACGCTGCACTCACACCCTCTGGACATCCTCTCAGCCTGGTGTCTCCCCTGACAAACAGCGATCCCCTATGATTCTGGTGGGGACTGAGTCAGATTTGTGCATAGTCCATATGGCCCATGATATAAAGGAAGTTTTAAAACAAAGGCTGAGGCGAGAGGATCCCCAGTTCGTGCCCAGACTGAGCAACCCAAAAACTTAAAACACTGTCTCAAAATTTGAGGCTTGGGGATGTACCTTGGTCAGAGGCTTTAGATTCAAATCTCAGTTCGGCAACACCCCACCCCCAGTAGTTTAAAAATAAACACTAATTGCCTCAATTGCCTTGGAAATGTCCAGACTAGTTTGTGAGCTATTTCTAGGCCATGCTCCACACGGTGCTAACACACTTGTGAAACTGAAACCGTAACGGGACAAAGGGACAGGCCATTTGGAGCCCAGACATCTCTCCCTTCAGGTGCCTCCTCAAACTGTTATGGAAGTCCTGGGGAGCCAGGGTCCCGGAGTCCTAAGGTTCCGAGGACAACATGGGATTCGCCCAGGCCCACCACAAATGAGACGCTTCCGGTCCCGCCCCAAAATGTTCTGCGCAAAGCTCATTGGCCGACGGCCCTTCGTCCAATACCCGCCTAGGCCCTCCATGTCACGTGACGCAGCTCGCGCCGCGACCCCGGAAGCCGCCTGGCTTCGCGGTGCACCCTACTGTGGCTTGGCGTCCTCGCGGCGGGGAGATGTTCTCAGCGGCCGGGGAAAGTCTGCTCCACCAAGCCAGGTGCGTGGCAGGTCCCTGCACCCCAGCCCCGGGCCGATTGACCCGCTCCAGAGAACAAGGTGGATGGGGCCGCCGCTGACCCGGCGCGGGTCAGAGTCGGGGGAGGCGACAGCAGGGAAGCGACTGCAGGTCCGGAGCAGAGTGAGCCGGAGCCGGAATTAGACCTCGACCCCGACCTCGACCTGAGGCTTGGAGGCCAGCGAGGGATGTCACGTAGAACAACCGCCCCCTGGTCCTAGGCCGGCACTGGCCTCCCACTAACTAGTCTGGGGCCCTTCCACTGAAGGAGGCCAAGATTTGATGCCACTGTTTAAAGAAGAAAATGCAGCTGGAGCGTCAGGCCTTCGGTAAACTCTAAAAGCAAACGAACCAACCAGAATTGAGAGCTAGACCAGATGGTAGGAAAGACCAGTGACCGAGGTCCTGGAGTTTGCAGTGAGTGAGCAAGGTCCTGGGACAGAACGAGAGCTGAAGTCTTTGAACAGGACAAAAACTCTGGACAGAATAACCTCTGAGAGTCTCTTAGGGAGGTTTAAGTCTAGATGTCACACTCTCCCCTTCCGTCCAGCACAGTGCGCTCTGCCTTTATGAGTGGGCAAGTGTGCAGGTACCAAACTGATCCTCGTTAAACGAAAAAGACATGCATCTCACTCACTCCTAGTGCCAGCTGCAAGAGGCAAAGAGTGCGCAAAACGCTATTCCCAGCTTGCTTCCTACGCACAGTTCCTCTTGGATAGGCTTTGGATGGGCAATAACTTACTAGGATCTAACTCGTTTCCATGATATATACTTTAAACTGTGATTTCTGGTGGTGCTTTTGATAGAAGTAACTCAGGAGTGAGAGATAGGAAATTTTAGTTTCCTTTTGAATGTTTCTGAGGTGTGAGAAGTAAGGGCGGAGAAGGGAAGTGGAATCATGTTTGAGCCAAGCAGTGAATGAAGGGGTGCACAGCAGGGTCCTGACCTGGCTTATTCCCGGAGGAGAGGGTTTGTGCAAAGGGGAAACCCGGTCCCGAGGGCCGGGCCGGAGGAATAGGAGGGAGCGGGCTGCTGCAGCTGAGAAGCCTGCCCCCTGGAGAGAATACTGAAGGGTTGGTCACCTAGGATGATAATTACAACTGGCAGCCAGTTAGTTGCTTCTTCCTGTCACATTTAGTGCTTGGGGTTCAACCTGACCCCTATTAAACAAAAAGCTAGCTGTGTCCTCTTTTCATATCCCCTCTCTCACCCTGTACCTGTTCTCTTGCCTGAATGTGACTCTAGTGGGTTTAAAGGCCAGACATGGATGAGGATGGTGGGGGATTTCCCGCGGTGCAGCTGAGTGCATGCAGGATTGCAGGGTCCCTCTCAGGAGCTCCGCCTCAGGCCTCTGGCTTCGGGTCTCTTCTTAGTTCTCAGTTCCTAAGCTCAAGCAGTTTTGGGCCCAGCATGGAATGCGTTTGTGAGCTCAGACCTATTGGCCGTATCGGGAGGATACTATAGGGCCTTCAGCCTGGCTTGGGTTGGTGGCATGTGGAGACAGACAGATCCCCCGCAGACACCTCATGTTATAACTCCGTCACTTTTTTGCCTTTTATTGTCTTTTAGCCTGAAATTTTAAAAGCCCAAAACAGGTTTCCGCAGTGAGACTGTTAAGTATCTTTTCCCAGTGCTTAGTAGATACAGTTTCAGGTTTAGCTAAGTATTGGAGTAGAAAATATCAGGTTTATCTTTTAATCTGTTACATTTGCCTTTTAATATATAAACTCTATATTTGTTTTTTAGAAGTGAAATTTCATTGAAGTTTTTTTTTTTTTGAGACAGGGTCTCGCTTTGTAGTTCAGATTGGCTCTGAACACACTATGTAGCCCAGGCTGGCCTCAAACTCACAGCAGTCCTCCTGCATCTGCCTCTTGAGTGCTGGGATTACAGCTGTGCACTGTCACACTGTACCTGAGTGAGACTCCTAAAAGTAGTCAGCTTTGGTTCTGCTTCTGGAATGGATGGAATCTGTAAGGATAGTAGTGAACTAGGAGTGGTGGGTTTCAATCCCACTGCTCCTTGAATTGACCTCAAGGTGTTCTGGCTGGGGAAACAGGAGCCCCACCACTCCCCCAGAAGGCAGCGGGGTCCCTGTTGGATGCTGGCCAGCTGCTGACACCCTTTTCTTGCTCAGGGAGATCCAGGATGAGGAGCTGCAGAGGTTCTGCTCCCGGGTCAGCAAGCTGCTGCAGGAGGACCTGGGACCAGCTGCTGTGGACGCCCTGCAAAGACTCTTCCTCATTGTCTCAGCCACCAAGTATGGCCGCAGGTGAGGGCAGGGCTAGCCCTGGGCAGTGGCTGGTGCCGACACCCTGTGGTGTCTGGGTGTCTGTTTACTTAAGCTCACATGGAAACATCCTGCCCCTGAGCCTGGCCCAGCCTCTCTGACACAAGGATGACCTGTGGCCCACCCTCCAGGCTGGAGAAGACGTGTGTGGATCTGCTGCAGGCTACCCTGTCCTTGGCCACATGCTCTGAGCAGGTCCAGGTCCTCTGTGCTGCCATCTTGAGAGAGATGTCACCTTCCGACAGCCTGACCCTGTCCTGTGATCGTACCCAGAGCCCCTGTGAGCTGAACCTGGTGGCATCTGTACTCTTAGCCCAGGTAACACAGTTGTCCACTGTGTAGGGTGGCCATCCTGCTCCAGTGGTCTTGGGATCTGGGGAGACCCCAGGCTCTGCAGGGACTTGCTCCGATGCATGAACCCCAGTGCTCAGATGATTCTAGAAGCCAGCACCTCCCTGCTTCCTCCCCATCTCCTTAGGAAGTAGCCTTTCAGGGACTCCGCTGAAGGCTAGGTCAGGCCATGGGGTTTGGGCTGTGACCTTCCTCAACATGCAGCGGTGGCGCTGGTGAGAGTAAGGGATCGGTGGCTGTGGCCTGCTTTCCAGCTGCTTTGACAGAGATCTGACAAGGGTTTCACTGGGAGGAGATGCCGCTGGCAGCAGGACCTGCCCTAAAAGGTCTGTCCATACCACCCCGTCCCCTCAGCAGGTGCGTCCCCACAGGGCCAGAGAAGTGTTGCTGTTTTGTGACCAGGAGGCTGTCCCACAGCACTGACCAGCAGCCTTGGATCTGTGGCCAGCTTCACAGCTGTGGTAGTAGAGAGCACTGTAAGGGACAAGCACGTCTGTCCCTCTGCTGACCCCACTTCCTGTCACCTGGGGACATGTGGAGCCCTAGGACTCCGCTTGCTCCTCTGCATTTGCTTCACATGAGGACTCACCTTTCTTGCAGCTGCTCACGGACGTGACCAGCCTGTTTACTGTGGTCCCTGGTCTGGACACAGCTGGCAGCCTGTGGTGGGGTCACCTGTTCCTCTGACCTCATTGTAGGGGCTCAGTCACATGGAGGCAGGGAAGCTTCCCCATGGCTCCCTCGTGCTACTGGGGGCTATGTACACATGTGACTCTGACAACTTTCCTGTTACTAATGTTCCATTTCACCTGCTCGACTTGAGGAACGCAGTGACGTGGACATTCAGCACAGGGAGCCACATGGCTCTGCCCTGTGGGCTGAGGGCATTGCATGGCCACAGAGAGACCCCTGGGCCCAGCATGCCCGCCATGAGCACCTGTGTGTGCCTGGCTGCGTGAGCAGATGCCCTGGAATGGCAATGCCCTGAAAGGAGGGGGGATGCCCAGAAGGGGCAGGAGCTCAGCCAAGCCCAGATTCCTGGTCACAGGTCTGGTCATTGCCAAGGGTGCTGGTTCCTAGAACCTTCTGCCCTAAACCCCACAGGGACGTGTTCCTCTCAGGTTGGTGTCAGGGACAAGGATCGTTGGTCCTCAGGGAGCTTCCTGCAGGCTTGGGAGGCAGGGGTCTTGCTCCAGCATGTGGCGGACTCAGTGTTTGATGGCTACCCTGTGTTTGCTTTGAAGGGTGACAGGAGAAAGGAGGTCAGAAGCGTGGGCCAGCGCGTCTTCACTCTTCTGGAGACCCGGCAGCCTGAGGGCCCCAGCCTGAAGCCCCTCTTGCCCATCCTGTCCAAGGTCATGGTCCTTGCCCCAGGGGCCCTCCAGGAAGGTACCTTCTCTTCTGTGGGCTTTGCCTTCCTGGCTCCTTCCCACCTGTGTTCCCTGGGAGGGGTGGCGCTGTCCTGGTCAGGTTGTATCTAGGAAAGACCCTGAACATGGGCTTATGTGGGACTCAGCTTACATTGTGGAACTTGGGAGTCTGTGGGCCTTGACTTTCCTTCAGTGGGACCCCTGCCTCCCTCGGCCCGCAGATCAGGCCACCCTGCTCAGCAAGCGGCTAGTGGACTGGCTGCGCTATGCTCGTGTCCAGCACGGGGTCCCACACTCAGGGGGCTTCTTCTCCACACCCAGGGCACGGCAGGTGAGTCGGGCTGCTTCCAGACCTCCCTCCCCCTGAGTCTTGTGCCCCAGCTTCACCCAGCAGGTTCCCGTTGTCCCCTCCCAGCCTCCACCTGGTGCCAGCAGAGTCCCTCATTGCTGTGGGGCCCTGGGGCTGTGTGCAGGGTTGACATGCATGACCTGCAGGGACGAAGGATGCACATGTGATATCTAGTCAGGCCATTGTGCTATCTCCATGTCCTGGGTGGCTCTAGCCTCCTGGATCTGGAAACACATGGCCAGGATGGGAGGTACAGGTTTTGGGGCTCCCATCCCTGGGTCCCACTGGAGTGGGGTCCCCCACCCTGCTGAGTAGCTGGGGAGCCTGCAGCCCCACCTCTCCCTCCCCCCACAGCAGGGCCCCATCACAGAAGTGGACGGGGCGGTGGCTTCAGACTTCTTCACAGTCCTCTCCATGGGCCAGCACTTCACAGAGGACCAGTGGCTGAACATGCAGGCCTTCTCCATGCTGCAGGCATGGCTGCTGCTCAGTGGCCCTGAGGACCCAGGCACCCCGGACACAGGTGCAGCAAGTCACTGTGGGGTGGCACAGGTGGGTGGTGACCCAGGGAGGTGCTGCTCAGGGCCAAGCTGAGGACTCAGCTCTGCATCACTGGCTCCTGGGTAGACGAGACATGCTGGTGACCCTGTGTGGCGGGCACAGAGGGGCATTCAGTGCCTATGAGCTATTATGGACAGCCTCCCTGGGTGCCATCTCAAACTCACATTCTTGGCTTATAGAAAAAGTCACTGGCAGCCCAGACTTGCAGGGGAACTGGACTTAGATCCCCAGTGCAGTGAAAGGTGCCAGGTGCAGTGGGCAGGCCTAAGCCCTGTGTTCTCTAGGCATCTGGGTGTGGCACACTGAGTTCCTTTGGGATTGGCTGGGACTGCCCAAGTGTACAGCCACACCAGCCCGCTGATCCACCTTCTCCTGCAGAGGACAGGTCTGAGCTGGAGGGCTCCACCCTCTCTGTGCTTTCTGCCACCTCTGCTGGCCGCCAGCTCCCCCCACGGGAGCGTCTGAGGGAGGTGGCCTTCGAGTACTGCCAGCGCCTGATCGAGCAGAGTAACCGGCGTAAGTCCCTGGGATGGCATCCGGGTGCTGCGCCCCAGATCTATCCCATGTGGTGGGGGCCTGGGCACCTGACCTTGCTTAGCTCCCACTCCAAGGTGGGCAGAGTCCTGGTAGCTTGTTCAGGATGGAGCCTCCGTGTTTCAAATGGTGACCCCAACTGCAGGCCCGGCTTGTACCCACCCTTGCCACTTCCTGTGGTCCCAGCCACACACCGTGTCCTCTCCCTCCTGGCCTTTCCCTGTCCCCACCTTCAGCTTCTAGAACAGGCCACCTTCTCAATGGGGCCGTTCGGAGCTGACTTCTTCCTACCCCAGGAGCCCTGAGGAAGGGGGACTCCGACCTACAGAAGGCGGTAAGTGGCCGAGGTAGAGTGGCGGGGACAGGGCAGCGCTCAGCCCCTGATGATGGCCCTATCCCTGCAGTGCCTGGTGGAAGCCGTGAGGGTGCTGGATGTCCTGTGCCGGCAGGACCCCTCCTTCCTGTACCGAAGCCTCTCCTGCCTCAAGGCGCTGCACGGACAGCTGGGCCTGGACCCGGCCAGTGAGCGGGCACTGCTGCCGCTTGCCCAGTTCTTCCTAAACCACGGTGAGCCTGATGTGGAGGGTGGGCCCAGCTAGGGCAGACTGAGGGGTGTCCCCACCGCAGTTAGGAGTTGTTTCTCCCAGCAGTGTTAGCTCTGGGAGGTTGTTCCCTTTAGACTTCCACTAAACATGGTCAGCTTTGCGTCAGACTGAGAATGATCCTTGTTGTGTCTGGCCCATGACACCCAAACATGGAGGAACTAGCATCTTCCTAAGGAGGTTGCCCGGGTTCATGCTCCTAGGGAACTTGGTCTGCAGCTGACTCCAGCTCAACTAGGTCTTCCTGTGCAGGACATTTCCAGAGGCCTTTGTGTCCTTGAGGTGCAGATGGCCATGAGGACTCAGCCAGGATACCAGGGACTTAACCAGCAGCAGAGGCGTGGTGTCACACTGCATGGGCATGATGGTGCATGCATATAACCCCAACACTTCAGGAGGCTGAAGCAGAAGGATCTCAAGTTCAAGAGTAGCCTGGGCAACTTGTTGACTTGGGGAGACCTTGTCTCAAAAAAACAGAAAAGGCCTGGGATGTAGTTCAGTGCAGGGACATGGGGTTAATCCTTACAACTGACAAAAAATAAAAAGTTTCTGGGCCAGAGATTTAGCTCCGTGGTTCTGGCACCTGCCTCACAAGTGCAAGGTCCTGAGTTCAATCCCCAGTAACCACATACAGTGCTGGGCATGGTGACTCACGCCCACCAGCAATCAACACTACATACCATAGTGCTGGGCGTGGTGGCTCACTCCTGTAATCCCAGCACTCAGGAGGCAGAAGCACGAGGATTGCTGAGTTCAAGGTTTGCCCGGGCTACATAGTGAGCTCAGGGCCAGCCTGAACTACAAAGTGAGACACTGTCTCAAAAAACAATAAAATAAAATAAAAAGTTGCAATAGGGTTTCTGGCCCACCACCCTGATGGCCTGGCACCTGCCTTTCAGGGGCAGCAGCTGCCGTGGACTCGGAAGCCATCTACCAGCACGTGTTCACCAGGCTTCCATCTGAGCGCTTCCACAGCCCTATGCTGGCCTTCGAAGTTACCCGGTTCTGCCGGGACAACCTCCCTCTGTTCGACCTGCACCTCCTCGGCCTTCTGAAGCTGAGTTTTCCTAACCTCTTTAAGGTGCTTATGATACACCTCCAGGTTCAGAAGGGAGCAGGGCCAGGTATGGGGTGCAGGAGGCACTCGCCCAACCTGGACAAAGGTTGATCGAAATATATGTTGAAGGCTTACATTTAGAAGAGATTTATTACAGTAAGAGACACATTGCCCTGTACCCACCCCTTCCAAACTTCCTCTCACTTTCAAGATACTCGCCTCCTTGTTCTTGCCCCTCCACAGCAGTTCTGAAAGTCCTTTCCTGAGTGTCTGTGTGATGGGTGATCGGTTATGCAGTGAGAGTCACTGCAAAGAGAGCACTGTGCGAAGGAAAGGCAGGCTGTAGAAAACATCCCAGTGAGTCCTCACCTACCTTAGGCCCGGCGCAGACTTCTGGCCTTCTCCAAAGTCACAATAACTGTGAAAAGTTCATGCTGAATTGAGGATATCAAGGCAGCCACAGTTTGACTGAAGGGACAAAAGAGGAGTCCCAGAATGCTTCCAGAAGTGGCAAGAACAACGGGGTCTGTATGTTTGGAGTGACAGAAATAAATAGCAGAGCTGCTTTTATTGTAATTTTTAAAATGTATTTAATATTCATCTTATTTTTGATCACATCTCATAGTCCTTTTCCTAAAGAAAAAACAGTAACAAGCAAGAAATGATTGGTTTGCTGGCACCAGGCTACCCAAAAACTTGTGAAGATAAACTAGCAGAGAAGCAGCGGAAGGGGCTGTGTGGGGCGCTGGGCCGCAGGAAGCAGGAGAGGCAGAAGCAGGGCTGAGGCGGCACGGGCCTGGCTCTGAACTGCAGCATGTGGCCGCAGCTCCTGGCATGGAACAGCCCTGCCCTCACTGCCGAGTTCGTGGTGCTCCTCCCCGCGCTCGTGGACACCAGCACAGCCCTGGAGATGCTGCACTCCCTGCTGGACCTGCCCTGCCTGACGGCAGCCCTGGACCTGCAGCTCAGGTGGGCCGCTCGCCTGGCCGCTCACCCTCCTCGACTGTCTGTGGCCTGCAGAGCCACTTCCAGCAAAGCCCTTGTTGACCCTCCACCGTGCCTGGGCAGTCCAAGCAGGCACCTCACAGCCTGTGGTTACAGGCCCTGCACCAGAGTCCTTCCCTGGGTCCCAAGGACTGACATCTAGTGACAACTCGCTGAGCAGTGGGGCCCTTGGGTTCGGATGCCAGAAGCTTCGTCTCAGTGAGCCTTGGGCCTCTGTCCCTGCAGGTCATCACAGGCACCGTCTGAAAGGCCACTCTGGGACACCTCCCTCAGGACCCCTGGCTGCCTAGAGGGCTTCCGGGACCCGAAGTTCCAACCGCTCTTCCAATACCTGCTTCGCACCAAGGCCAGCGGCTCCACAGAGAGGTTGAAGCCCTGGGACTGGAACCACAGGGTGACTGAGCCAGGCCACCAGCACCTGGGCGGGGCTTGCTGAGGTCTGGGTGCTCAGTACTGCCCCAGCCTGGGCCTGGGAACCAACTGTGGTCATATTGTGCATCTGCGGGATGAAGAGCACATGTGCAGTGCTCCCACCTGCCCCACAGGCCTCAGAGCCTACACAGAACTTTTCTCAGGGAGAAATGAGGACACCCAGGGAGTCAGAGGGTGGGAGTGACTTGTGACCCCACACAGCCTGCAGTCCGTGGCCACCTGTCCCCTTGGGGACATGCGGTCCCCAGTGCCAGTGAGGGAGACCTGATAGCCATGGTGTCCACCCCTTCCTCTCCTGGTGGCTGTGGGGTCACAGATGGGGTGAACAGGAGGGCACCTGTCTGTGTCCCCAGGCTGTTGCCGCTCTATCAGCTGCTGCAGCCCATGGCCAGCTGTGCCCGGGTGGCCCAGTGTGCCCAGGCTGTGCCGACCCTGCTCCAGGCCTTCTTCTCCGCCATAATCCAGGTGAGCTGGCTAGCCAGGCCCCATGCCCAGGGCCTCACATAGCTGGAAACGGGGAGTACGGCACTGACCTGACCTCTGCCGAAGGCCAGTCCCTCCACAGGCTTTGTCCATGGCTGCCTGAGGGTCAGGGAGATGAGGAAAGGGCTGCACACCACATCCTCATCCCTGGCAAGGGACATAAGCTAGTGCCACGGGAGTGGGTCCCAGGCACTCCACGTGCCCATGGCCCTGTAGTTTTCTTCCTGGCCGCACCTGGGGAGCTTCCCATCCCCTCAGGATGCCCGAGGTCACAGCCAGTGAGGTGGGCTGAGCCATGGTGGGGCCAGAAGCGCCTGTGGCCCCTCAACACTTTGCCCTGAGCTTCCAGAGCCACAAGAGGGCGCCACAGAACAGAAGCAGGGCTTCCTTTCTCCTGGCTCCGGAGGGAGTGGCTGAGGACTGGAGGAGTTTCCTAGCCGTCAGCCACTCGCCCACCCATGGTAACCTGTCTCCCCTAGTGCTGCAGGAGACAGTGATGTTTGCGGTCAGGTAGACTGAGAGAGCCTGTTTCTTGCCCTTAACCACCAGGTTACTGACGGGTCCCTGACTAACCAGCTGGCACTGCTGGTCCTAGAGAGAAGCGATACACTCTATCAGGTCCCACAGTACCAGGCCTACGTGCACAGGTGGGTCCTTGCCACCTGTGGCACTGGGGTTCACAGGGCCCAGCACAGGCTGGTACCCTCAGCTTGCCTCTCCCCCTGCCACACCTATCAACCAGGCCTCAAGCCCCAGCTCTCTCCTTATTGCGCATGTCCGTTCTTCCTTGCTGCCCAAAGCCTGTCCTCAAGGCTAGCACAGGCCTCCTTTATGTGCTCCTGTCCTGGGATCCTAAAGGCCTGTGCCACACGGACAGGACCAAGGACAGCACAGCTCGGCCTTATCCCCAGTGAGGCAGCGCCCTTCTCGGGCAGGGAACCCTCAGCATCAGCCCGTACCCTGCTTGGGCTCTCTGCCTCACCAAGTGTGCTCAGCCCCGCAGTGCCCTCTCCACAGGGTGCTGAGCTCCCAGTTCCTGGCCCTGTGCAAGCAGAAGCCATCCGTGGTACTGGAGCTGGCGCGGGAACTGTTAGAGTTTGTGGGCAGCGTGAGCAGCATCCGGAGCAGGGAAGGCCTGTTCACCTGTGTGGTAAGTAACGCCAGCCCCTCCTGCCGCCCTCAGAGCGGGACTTGAGCTCACTGAGTCTCTCCTGACCCAGGTGTGGGCCATCGGCGAGTACCTGTCGCTGACCTGTGACCGGCGGTGCACCGTGGAGCTAATCAACAAGTTCTTCGAGGCCCTGGAGGCCCTGCTGTTCGAGGTCACCCAGGCCCGTCCTTCAGTTGACCTGCCCCGGTGTCCACCCCAGGTCATCACAGTGCTTATGACCACACTGACCAAGCTGGCTTCGCGGAGCCAGGACCTCATCCCCAGGTATCCAGTCAGGGAACAGTGAGGGGGAGCCCCACTTTCCGTGGAGAAGCTTCTGAGGTCTTCTCTGTGTCCTCGTTATGTTCTGGCCTCAGCAGCACAAGGATCCTGGCCAGACACGGCAGCATGGGCATTGGGAACTGGGCTCACCAGTGGGTAGTGGGTAATGAGCTAAAGCCGTGCTAGCTGGGTGCTTTGGGGGGCTTCCACAGGAAGGGTACTATGATCTGATGGGCTGGACCTCCCAAACCCCCATCCCCAGGGTCTCTCTGTTCCTGTCAAAGATGAGAACCCTGGGCCAGAGCCCAGCCACCAGCTCTGTGTACAGTGAGGAGGATGCAGAAGCCATCCGCACGCGGGCCACAGAGTTGCGGAACCTGCTCAGGATGCCTAGTGTGGCCCAGTTTGTGTTTTCGCCAAGTGCAGAGGTGTGCCAGCCCCGCTATCACCGTGACACCAACACCGCCCTGCCCCTGGCCCTGCGCACAGTCAGCCAGCTGGTAGAGAGGGAGGTTGGCCTCCTACCAGGGTGAAGGGACCATGACCCAGTGCATAGCCACAGGTGGGCACCAGCCACAGAAGGGCCAAGGACACCAGTCAGTATTAGATCCCAGCTAGTGGCTTTGGTGACCAGAACAGTAGAGGACAAGGCCTCGGGAGAGGAGAGTGACTCAGCCAGAGCGTACCTCAGACTGGCCTTCTTGCGGCGTTCTAGGCTTTGTCTTCTAACCCTGACCCTGCACCCAGCCTGCGCTGCACAGTGGAGTGGCTGTGGGCAGCTTTGGCCTGTCCTCAGACTGGGTAGAAGCTGACCTGTCGTGCTATCCTTTGTTTCTGGACTGTTCTGGGGCAGGAGGACATGCAGCAAGAATAAACCTCCTTCAAAATGCTTGTGCGTGGTCAGGCTCCTCTCTCCACCTGCATCATGGTGGTCTGTCGTCCCACTCCTTATAGGGGCTGGCCCCGGTCTGGACCAGCACAGAAAACCCAGCCCCAGGGAACCCTGCCACTAAGCTGCAGCCCCAGCCCATTTCTTTTTGAGACAGGGTCTTGACAAAGCACTACGTTGTCCAGACCCGGCTGCAATTTTGGATCCTCCTGCCTCTTCTCCCAGCATGCTGGGATTTCAGGCCTGCTGCTGCTTATTTTGCAGCAGCTCTCAGCTAAGGAGCTAGGTTGAGCTCTAATTTAGTCTTCGTGCCCAGCTCTCGGAACAGCTGGAAAGCCAGCATTCTATGATAACGTGGAAATAATGCGCCCATCACGCTGGGGGAGAGGCTGAGGGAGTCTCCCGGGGTACCACCGCCACCGAGTGCTCTGGACCTGGGATAGCTCAGCCGATCTTTGGTGGGCGGGCTGCAGGCACTGACTGCAGCCTGCCCAAGCCTCCTCTGAGCACGGTTCGCGCCAAGCACTTGTGCTGTCCCTGTGGACTCTGCTCGGGCAGCGGTCGGTGCAACGACAGCTCGCCGCTAGATGGTGCCATCACTAGATGATGCCTTCACCACGAGCCTCCGTCGGGACCTGCCCTTGTGCGTCCGTCCCCCCCCCCCCCAGCAACCCCAGCTGTGGCCTCGGGAACTCCGGAGGTCCACACCCACATGTCCCTTACGCCCAAGTGCGTGCTCCAGCTCGCTGTCTGGAGGTCCTTGTCCAGCCACCCCATAGAAGGCAACAAGGCGAAACTGGTGGGGTCTCCATCGAGTGTGTCACGAGCAGAGTAGGGTGACCTCATGCACAGTACACGCGCAGCCATACAGCCACGCATCCTGGCTGCCACGCATCCTGGCCACACGTGCACGTGGGGTTTGGGGACACGCTGCCCTCTTCCCAAGGACTGGTCCCTTCGGAGCTTGGAGCCGGGATTCCCACAGGGTCCCACGGTCCCCAGCTGCTGCTTCCTGGCCTCACCTGGCTGGCTGGGCCTCTAGCCAGCAGGTGGGGGGGGGGGCTGCTGACAATTCACTCTTTCAGCACCGGCTTCTTGGATTTTTCGGGAAGGGCCTCTGGGCTGTGAGCTGGCCCTCTCACATTTTAAAGCGTGACAGCTGTCCAGATAGGTATTTGGCATGAGTCAGGTAGAAAATGAATAAAGTAACTTCAAAGAAAACAACCGAAAACCTTTGTTGCCAGTAAGAAAGTCTGAGTTCTCAGAAGTGGAAGTTAGGACGTTGAAGACTGGGTATCTTGTTTGTTCAACTTCCGTATACAAAATCGGCAGGAGGTGAGTTTTTAAATACTGGGATTTTAAAAACTACTGTACAAAATAATGTTTGAATTTCATGTCTCTTAATTTCTGACCTTTTTTTACTGTGTTTAATTCTGGCTAAATCATTCAGACCTTTTTTTACCAGTTCACTAATGCCCTCTCCTGAACCTAATTGCCAATTTAACACTTCACTGGTTCCTAAAATTTCAGTGACAAGACTGTAGTGAAGATCATACAACTCTATGTGCTAACAACCACTGAGCTGTTCAATATAACTTGGTAGATTACATGGTGTGTGAATTACACACCAGGAAAACTGCTGCTAATTTTCAATAACCATATTTTTCATTTCTAGAAGTTCTGGTTGGTTTAGTTGTAGTCATGTATGAAACTAATTTCATCATGATCCTTGATGCGTGTCCTGCTGTTTCTGTTGTTTTGGTTCATGTTTATTTTTCTGATGCTGGAGCTTAGACCCAGAGCTGCTCACAAAGTAAGCATTCTGCACTGAGCCACACTGCGTTTTGCCTTATGCATTTTGCAAAAATATTACGAGGTGCATCCAAGTGTATAATTTTCATCTTTCTGATGAACTGAGCTTTAATTATTTTGTACATCTTTGTCCACCTTTCTACCTTTATATTTTATGAATCCTTACATTTTACATTTATCTCATAACTCTTATGTAGAATTTTATCAAGCTTGACAATCCCTTTGCCTTTTAATATTAGAGTCCATATATATAGTATGATCAGTGATAATTTTGGATAAGTTTCTACTATCTTATTTATTGCTACTTTTCTATTTGCATTTTTTGAGAGATTTTTCTCTCTTTTTGCCTTTGGGTTTTTGTTTTTCTTCCCAAACCTGTTTCTTAGTTTGAAAGTTGAATACTCTTTCTAGTCTTTTAGTAGCTACACTCGAGATGTCAACACCCACTATTTACAAAGTCCAAAGCTAATCACTATCACTAGTGTCCCTCAGACAATGCAAGAATCTCACACTATCCCTCCCGTCACACCTCCTCTGGCTCACATGCAGTTAGTGACTGGAACTGCCCACTTAGATCCTCCCAAGTTAGCAGTGCTGGTGCTCTATGTAGTGCTTTAATATCTCCTTACATCTCCTTACTTGCTTGCCATTTACTCTTGCATCCGACCTTCCATAGACATACTTTTCCCTTTGAAGTACAACTTATACACATCACTTCAGTCTCTGAGTAGTAAATTCACTCATTTTTGCTTGTCTGAAAAATATTTTAAATTTATCCTTATTTTTGAAAGGCTGGACTGAGTCTTCCTGGCCTTCTGGAGAGGCTGTCCTGCTTGCTGGCCCTCTGCTCCAGAGGCTGTGTCCCCCTGAGATCTGTCTGGCAAACTTTCCACACTGTATCATAAAGAATTTCAACACTGTCTTCTAGTTTTTTATATTCTCATCTGTCTAAATTACTTAATCATTTGATGGGAAGGGTGGTACTGGGGATTGAACCCAAGACCTATACTGAACTACATCCCTTGCCCCTTTTTTTTTTTTTTTTTTTTTGTGATACTGGAGATTGAATTCAGGACTTATGCCTGATGGCAGCACCACTGGGCAATATCCCTGGGTCCCCTTTTATTTTTTGAGACAGGGTCTTGCTAAGTTGCCCAGGCTGGCCTTGAACTTATGATCCTCTTGCCTAGCCTCCCATGTAGTCCCTCTAGAGAAGCATCACAAATGCATGCCTGGCTGTGGCTTCAGGGCTGGTGGCATTACTTAGCCACTCAAGGACTGCGATATAAACCCAGTCTGCCTTGGTCCCTTCATTTGGAAACTGTCTCCCGAGTTCCATGGGCTGATGCCCACATGCATGCAAAGAGCCTGGCAGGTAATAAATTTGTCTATCTGCTGGCCCTTTGTCCAGCCACCTAGGAGCTCTGGAGTCCCTCAGCAATAACTGGGGATCTCCCCGTAAAGTCTGCCTGCTAGCTCAGGACGGTTTGGACTTTCTTTGCCTTCTCTTCATGTCAGGCTGCTGTCACCAAAGCAGAGGAGGGAAGGCCTGGCACCAGCAACTCGCCACCCTGAATTTGGACCCTCATTTCAGTTTTTGGCTCCAAGGATTTTCTTTCATTTAGGGCCAGTCATGCACTTAAAATAATTTCTTAAAAGAATTTACATTACCTAGCATTTTTGGTAACTGGTAGGAGCTACTGGCTCAAGTCCAGGGGAGGGCAGAAACTTGCAAGCAGTGGCAACACTGACAGAAGGCCTAGGGCCGACATACTGTACCTCCCTGCAGTGTTCAGCAGGGGGCAGCACAGAGATGATGAGTGCAACTGGGCCCACCCAGGACCCTTATCCAGCTGATTCCTTGTGAAGGGTCCTCACAGCTGACAGGCCGGCACTCCGACTAGTCCTTTTCCCCAGGGTCTCTTCCTGTCCTGGCCACCAGCTCTGTATAATGAGGAAGACACAGAAGTCCCCCATACCAGGCCATGGGGCCTTCTCAAGATGCCCATCATGTCCCAGGCGGTGTGGCGGCCTGATTCTTCCCATGATGTCAAAGGGCCCTCCCCTAGCCCTGAAACATCATCTGGCAGGTGGAGAGGCTGGCAGCCTGCCAGGATGAAGGGACGCTTACTAGGTAGACAGCCACAGATTAAGTGCCTGGTATTAGGGCCAAGCTGTTGGTGATCAGAGAGAAGGATGGGGGAGCAGGGCACAGGATGGTGAGGCCCTCGGGACACTGCAGCTGAGCCAGGCCCTTCTGCGCTCAGGGTCCGTGCCATGCTGAGCAAGGCCGCCAGGAGGTAGCTGTCCAGTTTGGTGGCTCCACCCTTCTGGCTACAAGACAGCTACGGTCTGCTTCCTGCCTCTGGGTAGGGAAGGTACAGGGCCACCCAAGGTTTCCACCATGCTGGCAGAGAGGGAGGGTGTGTAGGGCCACAGAGAGCAAAGCCCACCACTGCCACCAGGAGGGTAGGAAAGATAATTTATTGAATCTATACTTCTCTGTTAAAGTCTTTACACATAAAAACTCTGTAAGAAACATTACCACGTAGTGTCATCTGTCATATAAATAAAATGCTATACACAGAGATGTACATATCAACAGGCACATCCTGGTGAGGCCACCACACAGGAACTCACTGGATGATGGACTGTGTGAAGGACCGAGGGGCTGGGGGCACCACAGCCTCACCTAAGGAGGGGGCGTGCGGTAGCGGATTTTCTTGGCTGTCTCCACATCAGATTTGGCAACCAGGAAGTGCATCTTCTTGCCCCCGTGTCGGATCAGATCCACGGCTCTGAAACCAACCAAGGGGAGAGGCTGGTACAGAGGCCAGGGCAAATCGGAATCCCTCCTGCTCGAGGACCTCGTGGGACAGGGTGAGCCGTGCTCTTCCCTCTTGAGCATCCCAGGAGGGGCGGAAGGCAGTGGTACCTCATGTAGCTGACACCCATCAGGCTGATGTTGTTCACTTCCAGGATTCGGTCTCCCAGTGACAGCCGCCCATCAGCCGCTGCAGGGCTGCCCGGAACCAGGGTCTGGATGTAGAGCCCTGGGGAGCCCAGGGGCGTGTGCTGGAGAGAAGCAGAGGACACTGGCACCCACTGTCCCTCCCCCAGCACCTGCAGGCCCCGATACCCGGACAGACTGGTTACTCAGTACGGGTGTCTGGTGTTGCACAAGAAATGGGCCCAGCACTGCCCCAGAGGCTAGGCTAGTCTTCAAGGCCAGGCAAGCAAGTGGGGAGCTCTAGACCCGAAGGACCCTCCACAGCCACAGCCTCCTCCACTCCCCCCCCCCACCAGGCCATGGCCACTGGGCCACACAAGCTGCGGCCAGCAGGACAGGAAGGGCAAGGGAGGCCCAGGCTGCTCACCATGCCGTCGATGAGGCCCATGCCCAGCCCCAGGGGGCCTCGCTCCAGCTCCACAGAGAAGATATAGCAGAAATCCTCGGTGCTGGAGCTTCCACTTGAAGGGTCCAGAGGGGACTCATCCACAGGGGCCACTGTGTCTCCTGGGTGGACAAGAAGGGGTTACAGGGGCATGATGGGCCCACAGGGCTGGAGACCAGTGTCCACCCCAGGAAGTCAGGATACAGGAGGGTGGAGCATGGGCAGCAGCTGGTGGTGGGTTGGGGCCACCTGTTGGCCACATATAATATGCCTGCGATGGGGACCCTGTGCTACCCCACAGCTGTCAGGACAGCGGCCTCCCGTGCTTGTGTTCTGGCAGAGCCTCCCAAGCCTCTTCTGTTCCTTCCTCCTCCGCTCTCTATACCCTCCATGCAGCCCCAAGTCTTCCCTTCCTCAGGGCCCCACACTGACCAGACCCTGTCTGCAACCCAGCCACGCCCACCCTGGGGCCACAGGCCTGGCCTTCTCCCAGGCACTCATGCCTACTGGATCCCAGTTCAAGGCAGAGCCAAGGTCGTGTCTGGACCGCGCCTGCTGTACCAGCCAGGCTCTGTGAGGGAGCCCCAGTGCTCAGGGGCCCCCAAACTCAGCCTGAGAATGGAGAACCCTGTGCTGAGCTCCTCCCTGGCCCAATTATGGATACACAAAGGAATCTTCCCACAGGTGCACGACCTTCCGCCACCTCCTGATAGAAACTTCCTGGCCTCCTAGCACACCTCTGGAGACAGGCCTCTACCGGGTGCAAAGGCCACTCCCAGTCCCTCAGTCACCTTGAGTACACAAGGGCGTGGCTTCCCTTACCTCCCCCTCTGAATCCCACTGTCCTCACACTGAGGGGAGGCTCCAGATACCTAGGATCCCAAGATGGGAACACCCAAGGCCAAGGGCAGGGTCTGAAGGGTTGGGCATGCATGGGCTGGACCTCACCTTCTAGAACTGCACCCAGGGGGTCCAGCCCATTCCTCTGCCCTTCAGAGAGCATCTTTGCACAGGAGCCACCAGGCTCTGGCCAGGTGGGGGCCCCCGACTCAAGGCCCATTGGGGTTCCTGGAGGTGTGAGCAGGCAGGAGGGGTCGGTGAGTGGCAGCCCGGCCGGGGAGCTCCTGTGGCTCCCTCGGGAAGGCTGCCGTGCCCCTTGGGCCTCCTGGGCCATGCGAGTCCCAGCACCAGGAATGGAGTGTGTGGGGGTGGCTTCGAGGGCTCCTCCGCTGGGGTCCCTGGCACCCAAGGGGCAGCCCTGGCACTCTGGCTGCCCCTCAGGGATGGTGTGATACAGGCCCTGGGGGAAGAAAAACAGGGTCAGGCAGTGGGGGCAGCCAAGTGGCAAGATGTCTCTCAGGAAGGGTCCCAAGGCCACCAGGCAAAGGACATTTGCTAGTCTGCAGCATGCAAAATGTGGGAGGACCCTGAGGATGTCCCCACTGGCTATAGCCTTGAGCTGAGGTCACTCGCCCCCACTGTATCTCCAGGCCCAGGCGTCCTCAGCCACTCGATAGCTGTGGGATCCAGCTTCCAGCCCCTACCTCAAGGCTCGCCGGCTGTGTGGGCCCAGGGCTAGGACTGGCTGGACCATGCAGGCCCCACAGGAAGTGGCGGATGTAGAGCAGGTGTTGGTAGACGCTGTCATCCGGGCAATCAGCCTCCAGGTCCACCTGGAAGCCCTCACTGGGCAGGACGATGGGCGGGGGTTTTTCATAGGACTCCAGGATGTGCTCTGTGGTGGAGTGATTGAGGGTGCATGACTGGCCCAGGCCCCCACCCAGGCATATGGGGCCTGGACCAGCAGGCTGAGCTCTGGGCCTGACCCACCCAGGCCCTGGGAGATGGGATCCTGCCAGGGTGAGCACTCCTAGCTCAGCTCTAGGTCCTTCTCCATCCTTAATGATGCCCGGTAGGTAGGGCGCCCAAGCTCCCCAGGTTGGGGACCAGGCCTTCACCACCTGGAACTCAGAGATCCAATGGAGTCGCTGTAAGCCGCTTATCTGCCCAAGCTGGGTGAGCTCCCAGGCACTGAGGGGTACAGGGCACTGAGGGGTACAGCCTGACCCCCATCCCTGCATAGGTGGCCGGGATCATAAGCCTGTGTGCACCTTGGACTCTGCCTTCTACAGCACTGCAGGGGCTCTCAGGTGGCAGGGATCCCTGGCGACAGCCCGCTGAGCTCCCAACATGGAGCCTCAGATGCCAGTGGATGAGTAGAAAAGGGCCAGGGCAGAAGTAATTCTGACCCCCTTCCTGGCTGCACCGTGGAGGCTGCGCGCGCGCGCGCGCGCGCGTGTGTGTGTGTGTGTGTGTGTGTGTGTGTGTGTGTAAAAACAAAGATGCCTATCGATGGTCTTAGCAACTGTGCCACCCCCAGCTGAAGGCTCCGTGAGGGAAGGGGGCTTGAACATGAGCTGGGGCCAGGAGTTGGGATGGGCAGGTCCCAGGTGCAGGAGGGCACACTCCCAACTCGGTGGGACAGCAATCAGCAGCTGGCAGCAGCCCTCAACCTGAGCTGATGCTCCCACCCGATCCTCAACCTGGGCAGCCTCACCTGACTGGAAGGCATCAGGACAGTCCTGGGCTCCAGGCTCCCAGGCGCTCATGGGGCCCATGGCCGAGGCCAGCTGGTACTGGGTCAGCAGCCGGTGCAGCTGTGCGGGGCTCAAGGCAGGGAACGTGGCCCGCAGGGTCCCCCAGCTCATCTGGAAGGGAGGAGGAGCTGGGTCAGAGGGCTTTGGAGGCACAGGGTGCCCAGCACAGGGGAGGGCTCCCCAGGGAACACACAACCCCAGGGTCTGTGAGGTCAGCCTGGCAACAGCACCAGGCCCACCCTGAGAGCTCTCATGGCCAGCCACAACGGAGAGGCTGGGGGCATGGAATCGCGTCCCTGACTCACACGGGGTGACGGAGCCAAGTGGGCTGAGGATGCGCGTGGAAGGCGGACTGGCCTGTAGTGGGACTGGCGTTGACTCTGCAAGCTCAGGCTAAGGACAGCCTTTTTCTTTTTCTCTGTCATACAGGGCACTGAACCCAGGACCTGCACACTGAGCTATGCCTCCAGCCATCTGGCTGACGGCAGTCACTGTGGGACCCCTTCTCTGATCGCCAATTGGGCTCCTTTCTTTCCGGAGCCCATTCCTCCTGTTTGCCCCTCACTGCCGGGGCAGGTCCTCCAGCCTCACAATACACGGGTGACACTGCTTCTCACACAGGGACACAGTTGTCCTGACATCCCGGCCGATGAGCGCTGGGCATTCTGGGGGCAGCTCCTTGGCCTGCAGACTGGCTCAGCTGGCTCTGTTCCGGGTTGCGCCTCATTTCCACCTTGCTGCAAGTCACTCCATGACGCTGTCTGGGCCAGGCCCCTCCCCGTGCCCGGTGTGGGGCGATCCCTGAGCGGGCTCGTCACTGCCCTGCTTGGGTTGCTGTCACGACGCTGACTGCGTGTGGTCTCCTGCCCGCTCCTTCAGCTTGCCGTCCTCTTCCCACTTCACTCACTTCTTTCCCACTGACGTCCCGAGTCTGGGCGGTGACGCTGTGGGTGCCTGGGCTGCGGACCCCGGGAGTGTACGTTCCCCCAGGTGCCCACCCTTCCCCCTCCTGCCGGGTCCAGCTGAGTTCCTGGCCTTTCGCCTCCACTCTGCATGTCCTGGCCTTTATCTTCAGCCCCTGCCTTTGAACTTTTCCTGCGGCTTTCGGCTTTAATTTCCAACAATCTCTGTTGTTTTCTTATTTACAGACTCATTAGTACTGATGACTACTTCTTTTTATTTTTATGAGGATAATTTTGTAATTGAGTTTCCTCTCCTGAATAATCTGTCAGTGGTACTCAACTATGGCCAGAAGCTATAGCATCCTCAAGCTAAAACTGGTACTTAATTTTATTTTTTTGGCAGCCTTCACATTAAGCTACATTTCCACCCCTCTTCTTGTGCCCAGACAGGGTCTTGCTGAGTTGCTGTGGTGCCTAGTAGACTGGGCTGGCACTTGAGATCCTCCTGCCTCAGCTTTCCGATCAGCCAGGATTATAGGTGTAACCTACCATGACCAGCTACAGAAGAGTTTTTGAAGAAAGGGTTCCATTATTTTTAATGCATAGAACTACTCCATTTTTATTCCCTCTTGTATTAACTTTTATTAATATTCACTTCTATATTTGTCCATCATCTAAATTGTCAAATTTATCAGCATAAACTTATTTCAGTGGCTATCACAGCGTCCTCCTAGTTTTTAACACAGGCTCCGAGCGGTGCTCTTTTCCCACTGACATGAGCAGGTGGTGTTTTCTCCCGTTTCTTTATTAAAGGTTAAGGCTCCAAGCCTTGATTTTGCAGCTATCTGCTGCCACAGCCCGCTGTTTTGCGAGCCATTTGCTCTTGTCCATCGCTCCTCCCCGCTGCTCTCCGTGGACAGCTCTCTTGCTTCCTGATCAGACGCCGTCACTTTGTTTTCCACTGAGCGCTGCTTTACCTTCAGCCCATGGGGCTCAAGGTTCTGCGTCTGCGCGGCCCAGCCACCCAACACGAGGAGTGAGCACACAGGCCCGGCCAGCGGCAGGCGGGGCTCAGCTCCCACAGGGAGCCTGTGACCTCGCTTTCAGGGCTTCTGTGTGCACAAGTCCTAATCTCAGCACTGTGACGCTGGCCTAAAGGGGTCACGGGCTGCCCACTGGTGGAGGCTTCGAGGACTTGGAACAACAAAGCGAGGCCTGCGGAACGCTGCCGTGATGAAGGGCAGCGGCCACTGCGCTGTCGTGTGTTCTGGTCCCGAGTGCTCACTCGCCCCAGAAGCCAGCTGCGCCAGTCAGCTCAGGCACAGTGCCGCACCGCCACTCAGCGCACCTAGGAAAGAGGGTGTCATCGGGAGCTGCCCTGTGGGTGCCGCTGTCCTGTGGGAATTAGATGTTTTCCAGGCAGGAACAGAACCCTCAATCGGACTTCCGCCATTATCTGTGCCGACATTTTTAGGTGACAGTGGCTGGTGAGTAGCAGGGGGAAGACAAGATGTGTAGTGATTTCCTGTCGCTGTAAGAGAGACCCACACACCTGTGGTTGGAGCCTCGTGTGTGTGACCTCCCAAAGGTCAACAGTCTACTGGTAGGAATCAAGGTGTCCACACAGGGTGTCTCCTTGGGCTCTGTGGGAGGACCCACTTGTGCCCTTATGAAACGTTTCTGTGCTGGCTGCTGGCTGGGCTCCTGGACTCCCAGGGCCTCCATCTTCAGAGCCGGCCACTGGGGCCAAGTCCCTCTTCTGCCCTCCATCTCTGGCCCACTCTGTAGACCTGCTTGATTAACCTGGGCCCATCTGCATGACCCAGGGTCACTTCCTCATCTCGAGATTCCTAATCTTATCGTGTCTGCAGAGTTCCTTTTGCCATGCACAGCATAAGTCACAAGGCCCAGGGACTGGACAGACACTTCTGGGCAATTACTTGCCTGCTACGAGCAGAGACAACTCTGCAAGCTTTCTGGGCCTGGAAAGCCAGCCACCTGTCACCCTTGCCCCAGCCCGTAAGCCCCACCCTCCCACACTGCTGCGACGCCCCCACCTGGACAAGCTGGGCGCTGGGGGTGGCCAGCAGGTGCAGGGTGCAGGACAACTTCCGGAAGAAGTGCTCCCCGGCTGCCCCCAGGCCAGCACTCCTCACCCACTCCAGGAGCTGCTGCAAGCGGGCGCAGGCCTGGACACCTCTGGGCCAGTGGAAGCAACTCAGCGAGGGCCCTGAGGAGGGGAAGGGAAGGGAAGGTCATGCAGGCCCCACACCGGCTTCCCAGAGCTTGCTCCCCCTCTCAGCACCCAAGACACTACTTCAGCTTCCCAGGCCATGTTAGGGGCAAGGGTAACGGAGGTAGGACAGGAGGGCTGTGAAGGGCTTAAAGAGTGGGCCTTGGCAGGCACGCCTCGCCCCAGTGGTACCTTGCCTGGCACGCGGCTCTCCCCCAGTGGTCCTCCTCTGCCTCCAGCCGTGCCTTGGCTGGAAGTGACCAGGAGGGCAGAGGACACCAGTTCAATGGACACAGCCCTGGCAGCAGCACAGACCTGGTCCCTCCAGGCCCACGTCCTACCCTGGCCCAGCCGGCCGTTCACCCACAGCAGCACAGCCAGCCCCAGCCCAGCCAAGGCAGCGGCCCTCAGGACCCGCACGTTCCCAGCCTGTGCAGCGTGCTCACCCCTGTCCAGGACCTGGTTGAGCAGCAGGGTGCCCGAGAAGAAGAAGAGGTAGGCGAGCATCTGAGAGGCCACCTCAGGGTGCACCCGGAGCTGGCGCAGGAGATCCAGGGCGACCTGGTACACGGCCACGACGCGGCGCAGCTCCTCAGGCAAGGCGGGCCCCCCACGCCAGGTCTCCCGGTGCTCGGTCTGGAATGGGGAGCACTCCAGGAGGGCGGGGAGGCAGACGTATAGGCACTTTGGGATGAAGAAATCCCAACAACAGCTCAGGGGTGCTGGGACCAGACTGAGGCCCCACCTGATAAGCCCCGACCCTGCCCTGGGGGACAATGGGCTCAGTGGGCTGGCCTCAGCACTTGCATGGCTGCATCCCTGTCAGAGCCAGGGCATAAAGCTGGGGTGGTGCCAGAAAGGGGGGCTGGCAACACCCTATGGGGTCTGGGGGAGGGCTCTCATGCTCCCAAGCATGAAGGTGGCTCAGGGCGTAGGGCCAGCACCAGCTGGGGTCGAGGCGGCAGCAGGACACTGTGCCATGTGTCCCACACGGGGCTTATCAAGAGAAGGGTCCAGATGGTGCCCAGGTGCCTGCCAGCTGAGAAGGGTGACCTGGGGAAGAGTGGAGCGAGGAAGCGCATCCGTGTCCCGGGAAGAGCACCGCACCTTGGAGAGGTAGTACACGCACTGCTGGAAGGCGTAGAGCACCACCTCCTCCAGCACCGCCATGGCCTCCTCACTGGCCGTCAGTGTGCAGGAGAACAGGGACTCCTTGGAGCCTGCGGGGAGATGGCCACTGAGCGTCACGGGTGTCCGTGCTCATGGGACTCCCTCGTGGAGCACCCCCGTTCCAGACCGCACCAGGAAGAGCAGGGACCTGACCCAGCACTTGCCCTGCAGCCTCCTCTGCGCTCCGCCCCACACTCCCTTGTGAGGCCATGGGCAGCAGCGTGAAGCCCTGGGGCAGGGCTGGGGTCCGGGACCGCCTGAGCTGCCTATCCCTCGGGGACCTGTGCAGGGCTCCAGAGCCCAGGACTGCCCCCCACGGCGGGTCCAGGCTCTGAACCGTGGGCAGAGAGCATCTGGGATCCTGAGTGGATGCCAGGTGGCTGTGTCACTGAGAGCTGCACACGGGGCCCGAGGGGAGAGCTTGACAGAGAACCAGGGGCAACCGCAATTATACCAGCTCACGGGACATGACATGCCTGATGGCAGGATGGGTCCCACAGCCGTTTCCTGCACAAGTTCGGCAGGCTGACTCGTGGCCCCCAGCCCCTGCCTGGTTGCCAGGTTGGGTGACTTCTGGGTCAGGCCCTGGGCCGTGAGTCTCCGGGTCCAGCTTGAGCACAGGCCCAGGCTCAGTGTCACAGCACACTGGCCTGACAGACCAGAAACAGCTTCCTCCCTGAGGCGGAGATGATGGTCCCGGAACCCGCAGGGAGAATCCCCGGACCAGACTGGGACTCTGAGCGCAGGCCTAGCGTGCCACACAGCGAGAGCCCCCAACGAAAGGGCCCCACACCCAGCCGCACCATACAGCACAAGGATGGCAGCAGAACCACCAGCCAGGCAGCGCTCCCTCCCAGAGGAGCTGGAGGCAGGACCAGGCCTTAGGGAGGAGAAAGAGGCAGAAGTGAACTGGGGCAGAGAGCGATGGCAGCTGGACACCAGAACTGAGCAGGCAGAGAGCAGGTGAGTGCCCTTGCTCTGGACCTAAGTCAGGCAGAGGTGACACTCCTTTCTCACCCGAGGGGACAAGGGACAGGCATGGCCTAGAATGGCCAGGACACGGAAGGGTGCATGCTGCGGGCCTACCCTCCCTCCATATACTCACAGCGGCTGGGGTCCTGAGCCCCTGAAGACCACAGAGGGGTCTCCCAGCTATGAGCTAGTGGGCAGGGAAACCACCCCTGTATGCCTCCATGTCCAGAACCCAGCCCTTCCCCTCCGCAGCCATGCAGGGTCCCTGGTCCATGGTCCCATCTGGTCTCAGCAGCCAGCTCAGCTCCAGGCCCCGGGAGCAGACAGGAGCCTGTCCTGAAGATGGTACCACAGACACCCCAGGCCCTCCCATGGCCTGTCAAGAAGCCTCCTCTCAGGATATCTGCCCATGAGGCACAGAGCCCCCACAGGTCCCAGAACCACAAGTGCACCCTGCCGAGCCAAGGCTGGCTCTTTGGTTCTTGAAGTCTCTTTCTGCTGGTGAAGCAGCCAGACTGCTTCCCAGCGGACAGCAGTGTCTGGTGGACATGGCCAGGGACACATTGCAGTCCCACCGCAGCACCGCCCTGCTGGGAGGCAGACATGATGAGCGTAGCTCCCAACATCCTCCACTGTGGCCTGGGCGCCTCAGAAACAGATTACCAAGCCACCCCTGCTCGGCCAGCCTTCTTTGGCACCCAGCCAGGCCAGAGCAGCCTGGAGCCCCATACATGCAAAGGCACTGAGCAGCTGTGAGCCACAGCCAGACGCAGCTGTTGTGGGACACTGCCAGGGCCACCCCCCGGAGGCGGTCCTGGGACCCAGGCTCCTGTCAGCAAGTTGGTCTCGTTGCAGATGCTGTACGGACCCCGGCTCTATCCAGAACCTTCTAGGTCAGCTCCAGTCCCCCACAGCCATCAGCAGACACATGACAGCTGAAGTCTACCTGTGCCCACGGTCTGGCTCCATGCCCACCACCCCAATCCTCCAGACCACCCACCACAACTACCCCTCAGTTGGCTCTCAAAGAACACTTCTACTGTATTAGGAAATACTTCTACTGTATTAGGAAAATCCCCATATGTTAATCTCTAAACATGACTCAATCTACAACTTTACAGTCCTTTCCAAAGCCATGGTGCCTCTCTGAGCCTGGCATGAGGTATACAATGCACCCATCTCTTCCCAGTCCAGGGTCCTGTGTGTCCCCACCTGCAGAACTGGGCAGCCTGTGGTTAAAGAGCCTCCATGGCACAGAGAACCCATGTTCTGGGCACGGAGGTGCCAGTTCAGCCCAGACTGCCAGTGCTGACCTCGCAGGCTGCCCCCAAATCGTTACCCACATGGAGCCTGGCGCCAAGGGAGCCCCAACAGGAACCCAACCCTGCTGCCACGGCTGGCCAATGTGCCCGAGGCCCTACCTGTGACATCCAGCTCCTCCTCCATGCTCTGCATGTAGAGAGGGCATTTCTGCTGGATGAAGTACAGAAGCTCGATGGAGTTTGACATCCAGAAAAGGATGTGCTGCAGGTCCGGAACCAGGTCAGCCATGGTGAAGCTGGCCCAGGAGAGGGGTTCCTGGCTACCAAGACAGAAAAACTCAGTTACGCCCAGCCTGTGAGTGGAGGGCTCAGCCTGTGGTTCTATCCCAGGAGCAAGTTCATTCCTGTAGAAAGGAACAAAAAACTTCTGCTGCTGCTGCTTGCCACGTTGGGCTGGAAATCAGGACTTATACACGCACTCACTTGGGAACAGAGGCTCTGACAGGCCCAGCAGGAAGGACAGCCCACCACCAAGGAATGGGTTCTGGTAAATAAACTGCTTCTCCTTGGAAATTAGATAATAAAGTAGCTGCAGATGTTAAAAGAGAGCATTGTGCACACGCATGTGAGTGAGTGCACATGCAAGGAAGTAAGGTCCATAGCTTTTAGGACAAAAAACATGAGTTCAAATGTGTTATTTAAGAACCAGAAATGAGAGCTCCTGTGCATTTACTGGTTGGGTGAAGAAATAATTACCAGAGGAAACACAGAATTGAGAGGGGCACAAATACTAGTGAGATCTTCCTTCATCAAAACAGAAGTCGGGAGAAGGTTGTGAAGCAGATAGACCAAGAGGCAGCAACCAGAGCTCGCTGTTTGCAGTTTCAGAGGGGATCTTCAGAAAGCCCAGCACGGACAATGTAGCCAAAGAAAGTGAGAGCTGCCTGTGAGCTGGCATCCTGCTCCTACCATAAACCCTCCTGCAGCTTGCTTCTTTACCCACAGAGGGCGCTGTTACTCCACTTAATAAAACCAGCAGCTCCCCAGAGCACAGTTCTAAGCCGCTCAGAACCCCCCTACCCCCACCAGCCAAGGTAGGAGCCCCTTTCTTCCCAGACCTGCCGCCTCCCCCACAGCGCTCCCTTTGCAGGGTCAGTGCCACTTTGGGGCCTCTGCTACCAGGCCCACTCTCCTGTGTCCACAGGATATGTGTCAATCACGCTCTGAGCAACTAGTAACTATTTGTTACAGATGGCTCCACTGAACATCCGAGAGATGAAGGTGGTGATTCCTCTCTAAAATGCCAACACACACTCTGTCACCATTCCTCCTTGGACAAGCTTTGAGGGCCGCCCAGGAGTCACAGGTGCCACATGTATCCCGAAGTGTCCATAATCACGTCCACTGGACACTACTGAGCATCCAAACAGGTGTGTGTCCCTGGGCAGGGCTCAGGCAGTTACCCCAGATCAGAAGTGGAATGGCCAAGGACAAGGAGAGCCCTGCTGCCTGTCACCTGGCCAGCCAGGAGCCTCTCTAAGGGCTGCTAAGGGACAGGCAAGGAGCTGTGCAGCTGCCTGAACCAGGGAGGTCCCGGGGGAAGCCTAGGCATCAAAGGACGACGTGGGCACTGAGGCCCGGGTCCCGGGGCAGTATGTTGCTGGGACTGTGCACAGCTGGTGTGCAAGTGATCAGAAAGGGGCGGGGTTTTTACTTTCTCCCTCTGTCTCAGATTCTCCCAGGCTTAACTGAGGTGTCACCTGTCCTTTCTGACGTAATGCCACTTTTGTCCAAAAACAATGCCGACTTTCTCTGTCCTGCTCCCCAACAGGGAGAGGCCAGTTTAAGACCATCTATTCTGCAGCCTTTCTGCAGCTCTGCAGGCCTCTGAGGCTGAGGTTGCCCTGCTCTTTCCAGAGCCCTTCCCAACAGTTTGGATGATGCATGCACACCAGGCACATATACAGCAGACTGTTGTACGCTGTTGGAAAAGGTTAATTTGGCTCTTCAGAGCTGATTCCACTTTGTTTCCAACATTTATTGCCCTCTCGATTTCACCCTGAGCTCTAAGCCATAGAGGCTTCAGGTGGAAAAGAAACCACCAGGCACCACCACCTGGAGCTCTCTGTGAAGCCAAGCAGAGATGGCACCTAGCACACAACACCTGCCGGCCAGCCACGGGGATTCCTGGGTGGATGCCAGCCCCTCCCAGCCAGGCCCATCGGGGGTGAGGGGCAAAAGCTTCCCTGGAGGGAAGGGAGCCCACGACAGCAGGAGCTGGTCTACTGAAAATGAGTGAGGGAGAGAGGAAGGGAAGATGGGATGAAAGGGAGGAAGCTAACAGGGGGAGAGAGAGAGGGGAGGGAGAGAGGGAAAGGATATAGTGTAGCAAGGTGCCAGCAGGGCCTGGGGGCTGGAGGCAGCAGGGGGACTTTCTGTGACAGTGCCCTCATGTCACTCGTATCTTCACAGCAACCACAGGGTCCTGCCATGCTCCTGCTGTAAGACCACGTGGGAACAGGAAAGTGGGAAGGTGCTAACCTGTAAGGGGAAGGGGGGAGGGGAGCTGGATGGTGGCAGGCGATGGAGAGATGCCAGGGCAATGACCAGAGAGGGAATCACAGTGTGGCCAAGCAGCCTGGGACAGCCAACACTGACCCAGAGAGAAGAGGGGCAAAGCAGACAGGCAGAGTGGACAGGGGTCTCCCACGGACATGGACATGGACAGGGCCAGACAGGAGACACAGGAGGCCAGACAGAGCTTAGGAAGGAGAGCTGCTGGCCAAAGACAGGGCAGAAAGCAGGCAAGAGCACCTCAGGGGCACCAAACAGAGGAGGACATGTCCCCACACCCAGTGACATCAGGATGTGACCAAAAGGAGCAGACACTGCCAGGTCCTTGCTCAGACCCCAGATGACAGAGTTAGAGGTACCAGTTGCAAAGTAGGGGGACAAGGCACACAGAGAACAAGGCCCAGGGTGGAGGAGGGTAGGGGACACAACACTCTGAGCGCCCCCTTCCTAAAGCAGAAGAGGCAGCTGTCTCTGAGGGCAAAGGGAGGACTCAAGGAAGAGGCAGACTCCAGGTGTTGCAGAGCCACCTGCCAGGCAGAGACCCCCCCATGGCAGGTGTGACCCTTGATGCACTGAGCCTGCATCCCCATCATGCGGAGCAATCTTACGTGACGCCAGGCCTGAGGTCTCCATGCACTCCTGTCCTGTGTGCTCACCCGAGAGCAGGCACTGACAGGCCCAGCATGCTGTGTAAACTTCCTGAACTCCAGAATGTTTTGCAGCCCAACACATCCAGCCCAAAGGTTTGGGATGAAGGATTATAACTCTGGGCGCATACATACTGGAATTATACAACCAGAGCACCACAGTGCACGCCTGTAATCCTAGCCTTGTAGAAGGCTAAAGCAAAAGAATTCCAAGTTCTGGTCCAGCACAGGCAATTCAGCAACTTAGCCAGATTCTTTCAAAAACAGTTTTTTAAAAGTTGGATTATAGGGCCAGAGAGTTAGCTCAGTGGTTCCGGCGCCTGCCTCGCAAGCGCAAGGTCCTGAGTTCAATCCCTGGTAACCACATACAATGTTGGGCGTGGAGACTCACGCCCACCAGCCATCAATACCACATACCACAGTGCTGGGCGTGGTGGCTCACACCTGTAATCCCAGCACTTGTGAGGCAAAGACAGGAGGATTACTGAGTTGGAGGCTTGCCTGGGCTACATAGTGAGCTCAGAGCCAGCCTGAACTACAAAGTGAGACCCTGTCTCAAAAAAAAAAAAAAAAAAAAAAAAAAAAAAAAAAAAAAAAAAAAAAAAAAACAAAAAGGTGGATTATAGCTCAGTGCAGAGGCCATGGGTTCAATTCCCCATACTGCCGAAAACATTTGAATATTTGCCATTTGGCTAGAGTACTGAACATAAACTTCTAGGCACCACTGGGGACTGGGAGAACAGCCCTCATGCCCTGCCTAGGCAGGGGGGCCACATGTGGAGTGACAGGAAGGCCCTCAGACTTCAATCCTGACTCAGAGTCTCCAGGAGGGGCACACATCCAGACCAATTACTGCCAAAAATCTTCACCCTCTGGCTGAGGCTCTGGGCTCCAGGAAGGGGGCAGGGGCACCTACCTGCACAGGCAACTACAAGATGAGTTGGGCCGCCTGAAGACAGATGCCTGAACCCTAGGGCTTTTCACCATAGGTCCTTTGAGGCCACAGGGCCACCTGCTGCCCACCAGGTGGAAGAGAGACAGTCAAGCCACCTGCAGGCACAGAGTGAGGCCACACAGCCAGGGCGGGCGAGGAGCAGGACCAGCGATCAGGACAAGGATGTCCACACACAGCTCAGGGCCGGTCCCTGCAGAGCGCACCTGTGTGGCAACCACCCTGTGGGGGGTGGAGAGAGGTAGCACAGGACCGTCACCTCAAACACTGAAGCCATGAAGAGACAGAAGACATGAAGCCACTAATCACAGTTCAAGGGGATGCAAAGATAAAGGATGCAAACCATGCCTGAACAAGATGTATTTAATTTAAAGGAAGAACTGGTTAAATTAAAAGAAAACGAAGAAAAACCACAGACTTTTTTTGAGGCAGGGTCTTGCTATATAGTCTAGGCTGTGCTGAACTCACTATGTAGCCCAGTCTGCCCTGGAACCCACAGTGATGCTCCTGCCTTCGCTTCCCCAGGGCTGGGATTAGAGGTGAGCTTTACCACACCTGTTAAAGCCTAAACTTTTAAAAAGCAAAATCACACACAGAATATACACAGCCAAGTGGAGAATTAGTGAGCTGCGCAGCCAAGAGAGATCTCTGAGAGCGCAGCAGACATAAAATAAGTGAAGGTACCGCGGGGGAGCAGAGCAGCCCCTGAGAAGGCCCAGAGAGCCGGCCAGGCAGAGCTAACAAGCAAGAGCCCCATCCAAGCCACCCGGAAAGGCACCCAGAAATGCTGTGGGGGAATGCAGAACAGGAACAGCCAGAAGCTCTCAAAAGAGAGAAGACACTGATCGCACAACAACCGACACATGTAAGATGCTAAGAATAGTGGAACTGTATCTTCAAAGGCAGAAGGAAAGAGCACCTCCCAGCACCACGTTCAAGCGGTGACCACGGAGAGCTGCACAAGACTCCCTGGGACGACTCAGTCACACAAGGGGGACACCCCGTACTGGAGACGAAGAAATAATGATAAGGAGAAAAACACTGGGAAGCAAAAGGACTGGGGTGAGAAGCAGATTATAAATCCATATAAAAACAAAAGGCAGCACCAGGAAATAATTTTTTTCCTTTTTTCTTTTTTTCTTGCAGCACTGGAGATTGAACTCTTAATTCTTGTGCGTGCATCCAAGGTGGGTGTGGTGCCACTTGAGCTAAATCCTTGGCCCTATATATATATTATATATATATATAATATATAATATATATATTAAGTAAAAACTGTGAAAAGAGTCACCAGGCAAACAGTAAACAAATGAAAGTCTGCAGTATTAACATGGGTGGGCTTTAAGTCCATGAAGATTGTAAGAAAAAAAGACGGGGCTTTAAAAGAAACCATCTGAAAGGACGCTTAAGGCTGTACAAGCCTTGGTGCAAAGTACTGACAAAAATAAAAGTGAGGCAGGAGATTTAGCTCAGTGTTTCGGGCGCCTGCCTGGCAAGCACAAGGTCCTGAGTTCGATCCTGGTAAACACATACAATACAGGGTGTGGTGACTCACACCCATCAGCAACCAGTACCACATACCACAATGCCGGTCATGGTAGCTCACAGCTGTAATCCCAGCACTCAGGAGGCAGAGGCAGGATGATTGCTGAATTCGAGGCTTGCTTGGTCTACAAAGTGAGCTCAGGGCCAGCCTGAACTACAAAGCAAGACCCTGTCTCAAAAAACAAAAAACAAAAACAAAACCTAAGAAAAGGCTAAGATGTTCCTCAGTGTTAGTCTCCAGCGTGGGAAGAGGAGGGCACACAGCTGCTGTGGGGCACAGCAGTCCCCCTCCTGGACATGTCCACAGGAAATGACAGTGAAAAGGTGACAACTGCACCGCCATGTTCACTGCAGCCCCACTCTCAACTACCCAGACAGAAACCCAACCCCAGTCCACATCAGAGTGGTCGAAAAAGGAAAACGGGCCACACGGACAACAAACAGTAGTCAACCACACAGAGTAGGAAGATCTGCCCTCAGTAACACTGCAGACATCAGGTGAGCACGTAAACCAGATGCAGCAAGACAAGTGGGGTACAACCTCACTGGGATGTGGAAGCTAAAAAGTCGGGCTAAGTAGTCAGGGCTGGAGCAGGGAATAAAAGCTACCACAGGAGACACTTCCTATGGGTGATCATGCTACTAGCATCATAGCCTTGGAAACTGCACAGAGGGCGGCGTGCAGTGTTACCTCCACAAGGTGCCACTCATGCTGGACCCGATGCAGTACACAACAGATACACAGAATTTCGTGTGCTGATCAGCAAATCATGGCTTTCCATACAGAGAAGTCAACAGTCACCAAGAGCTTCAACCAGGAACACAAGACTCCCAAGGGAGAGTCATGGGAATGTGATGACCCCAGATGCAGAGCATTAAGAGAAACTCCATGGTCATTAACATGCATGCAATTAAAAAGACACATGAACACACAGCAATCTGAGCAAAGTGTGTTAATTGTAAGCCCAGGTTAGGTTCCTGGTGACTGGTACATTCTGCACAGTTCTGTTTTGGAAGTGATTCATTATTTTAAAAAGGAAAAGGGAAAAAACTAGACGCCATAAGCCCACATTAGGGCTAGAGACCAAAATGTGTTTAGGCCTAACAACGAATGCTCTGGAAATAGCAAAAGCAGGCAGCTGCCGAAAGGAAGGCCTGGCTCTTCCTGCTGGAGGAAGCTGGGTCCAGCCAGGCTGCCCCTGCACAGGCGCCAGGATGGAAGGTTCCGGTCTTACGGCACCTGCGCTTCTGGGAGCAGGACGAGAACTGGGTATGCTCCTCAGCCCTAGAACTAGGTCTGTTCTGACATGGAGCAGGGCGAGTGTCCCTCAAGAGATCCTGTACCCACTCTGGTCCTGCCCAACTCCCACCAAGTCCCCACGCACAGAAACTCCACAGAACACAAGTGTGGCCCACCCCACATGCCATCCTCCTACAGCCCAGGATCCCCGAGGCCGTGACTCCCACTCAGTGTTAGCATTCAGATGTCACTCCAGCTCCTGACACCGACAGGCGCCCGGGAGCAGGTGTCTGTGGGTGCAAGGTGTCCCAAGCTGGGCTCCACGTGGTCAGTGTCGAGGATGGCAGGCCCCAGCCCAGGACCCGCCCAAGGCCTCCTCTGAGGGCCCTGCCAGCCTACTCTGGAAGGGGACGTGACACCACTGCAGGAACTGAGTACAAGTGCACCAACAGAGCCCAGCCTCCCCGACGGCCACCTTCACCAGCCTGAGTCATGGGCAGCCTCTCTGAAAACCAACCACACACACGCGTATGTGCACAGAACTGTGCCATGGGGACTTCTGCGGGGACTTCTCACCAGCCTTGTGAGGGTCCACGACACTGCACGAGGTGTGTGCAGCTCACAGCCTCTCCCGCTGTGTTGTCCCAGCGTGAACACTTGGCGCTGCTACCCTCACAAGCCACCCAAGGGAGGGCGATCCCTTCAGTGTCCACACAGTGGGCACATCTGCTAGATAATCCAGATGGCCCCACTGGGTGTCCCTGGCAGCAAAGGGTAGAAAGGGTGCTGTCGAGGGCAACACTCCCCCAGGGCAGGGCCTACACTTTCCTTGGGGGCATGGGGCAGGGGCAGCTACTTCAACCCATTGGCCAGAAAAGGCCAGGAGGGCTCCCCAACGGCCTGGCCCACAAAGACATAAGGATGCTCTTCTAGGGAAATTTCCAACCCAGAGCTTGGGGTGGGAGACAAAAGGGAAGCAGACCCAAGAGACAGCAGTACGGGGTATGGGAAGCGGGAACTCACTAAGCAGTGTCATACTTACAGTTGCGCCTGCTTCTCTGCCAGTTCTTTGGTTTTCTCCTACAATTGTAAAGGGAAGAAAGTGAGAAAATAGAAGAACATACACAGGGATACATTCAGAATCATGCTATTCCATCTCTGAGGAATGGGGTGTCCTGTCCACACAGCCATGCTCTGCAGCGCTGTTTATCCTGTGCCTTGTCAGAGAGTACATCTTCCAAGGACTCAGACAACTTCCCATCCGTCCCTGACTGGCTGGGCATTTCCTCCCCAGAAGCCGCCCAAGGCCCTCTGGCTCGCAGAACAGCCATTAGAAACCAGCAGGGACGAGACAAGTATTTCCCAAACACTAGGATGAACAGCCTCCACTGTTCACTTGATATTTACATATTTAAACAGCCACAGTAATAACAAACAGAGGCATGTATACTTGGGCATTTACATATCTCTGTAAACTTCTCAACATGGCTGGCCTTTTCTGTGCCTTCACCTCTAATCAAGAAACCGTGCTTGCTTCAGCAGCACCTGGGTCTGCTGAGTGGCAACTCAGGGGCAGCTGTTCTCCTGCCCCGTTCGTGGAGGACACTGTGCACACTGCCCTGTCTGCTTGGCAGATTCAAGGACATGGGAATGGGGATAAGGGCATCCGTGCTCAGGAAGCCAAGGGAGCCGGTGAACTTTACAGGAGTCCCCAGTGGACAGCACTCTGAGGCACAGGGAGACCTGGACTCCATGCCTGCGTCCACAAACTGAGGACTTGAATAAGCAGCCACCATCAGGCAGCCTCGGTTTCTGGGCATGCAGTGGGAGCAGACAGGATCACAGTGATGCTGGTGGGCGATGCTCAGAACCAGACAAAACCTGCTTTCCCACCTGCCATCATGCCCCTCAACAAGTGACTTGTGCCCTCCTGGCCTCAGTTTCCCAGCTGTGACTGTGGCAGGCACAGAACCCAGGAAATAGAGATCATGATGTCAAAATTCCCAGCTTTTTTTTTTTGAGACAGGGTCTCGCTTTGTAGTTCAGGCTGGCCCTCAGCTCACTATGGAGCCCAGGCAAGCCGCGAACTCAGCAATCCTCCTGCCTCTGCCTCCCAAGTGCTGGGATTACAGGCGTGAGTCACCACGCCCAGCACTGTGGTATGTGGTATTGATTGCTGGTGGGTGTGAGTCTCCACGCCCAGCATTGTATGTGGTTACCAGGATCGAACTCAGGACCTTGCACTTGCGAGGCAGGTGCCAGTACCACTGAGGTAACCCTCCGGCCCCAAAATTCCCAGCTTTTAACTGACAATGACTTTTGGTCATAGCAGCCATGAAGCGAGCAGTTCGCATGTGCAAAAGACTGGACTGTGGCCACACGGTGGGGACCCCATACCAAATACCAAGCTGGGAATGTGGCTCTGATACTCCAAAGGCCTACAGATCACCCACATGAACCTTTGGACAGAACAGCTAGTCTGGCTTTTGTTTTTAAAAAGTTTCAAATATTTTAAATGTGGATCTAATATAAGAAATTGATCCTACAGGTTCCTACAAAGTCTCCCTTCCTACCCATAGACAGGATGAGTACAACCACAATCCACAAAGGCCTCTGAGAAGGCCTGAGCAATGGGAGCTTCCGTTGGCGTCCCTGTGAGTCAAGCACCCAAGAGGATAAGGCTGGCAGGGAGGCTGAGGCTGTGGGTTCCCCAGGGCCTGCTCCAGAGCTCATCCTCCCAACAGGGTAGCGTGCCACCTGACCCCTCCCAGGGCAAAGCCTGGGGACACCTTGGGGAGGGACCAGTCTCATGCGTGAAAGCCAGGAATGTTGTTCACTACCCCATGCTGTCTCACACAGGTGCCCCAAGGAGGAATGCTCTGCCCACAGGTCCACGATGCACAGGCCAAGAGACCCTGCCAAGTGCAGAGTATGTCCCTGGATGAAGCCACCAGGGCCCGCACCCTCATCTGACAGCCCACTAGTGGAGATAGCTTGGTAGCAGAAAGCAGAAAGTGGGGTGCCATGCCTGTGAACAAAGGTCTGGGAGAGCTCCCTGAGGTTCATGGGCTGCAGGACACCTCACTGGAATATGCGGAGGCATCAGGCCGACTGGGCCAGAGGAGGGATACAGGCTGGAGTGCAGAAGTGACAGGGACCTTGCAGGGCCAGGCCTCGCTGAAGGCGGCCTGCAGTGTCAAGCTACTGTTGCTGTCGGCTGGGAGGAGGACCTGTAGGGAAGGCCGACCCCTCCACCCACCCTGGCAACACCAAGGGCATTGAGAGGAGTCGGGCCTTGTGCCCAGCACAAGCAGACACAGCCGGTGGACCTGCTGCCCGGGCCACCCTCTCCGAGTCACTCACCCAGACTGTGTCACGGATCCTCCGGGCGACCTTGAGGAGCAGCCGCCCGAAGGCACCGGGCTCGAAGTGCGTGGCTGAGTGTTGCACGCAGAGGCAGAGGAGAAAGGCGGGCGTCAGCTTGTAGTCGTCACCCCCCGGCTCGATCAGTGTCATGATCCTCTGCAGCAGTGCATCCTCCACCTCAGGCTCGAACTCCAGGAGCAGCTGCCGCCTCCGGGGCACAGCGGCCAGCGAGCCAGAGGATGCATCACGGGCCTGGAGCGCAGCACCACAAGTCCTGCAGCTCTGGGGAGGCCGCAGGTGGGCGAGGGCGCCGGCCGGCAGTGGCTGGGTGTGTGCAGGGTCCTTGAAGAGCAGCAGGTAGTAGAGGCCCAGGGAGAGCAGGTCACCATGCCGCAGCACCACAGCGCCCCGGCCCACAGTGGAGAAGTTGACGGCCACGGGTGCCCCCGCGATGGGCTCCAGCACCAGCGTGGCCGCCTCAGGGCTGCCCTCTGGCACCGGGCGCCGGCGGATGGTGCAGTGCAGGGGCAAGATGTCAGGGGCTGCCAGGCTAATGCTCGGCTTGCTGGAGGGTGTGCGCTGGCCCACCGTGTGCCGCTCCCGGTTAAGCACGTACACCAGGCTGTCCTAAAAGCAGAAGCACGACTCAGGGGGGTTACCACCTCTGTGATGCCACACAGATGAGGACAACTCCCAGTCTCTGGTGCTGAGACAGCAGCACTAACTCACACTCAACAGGACCAGGTGAGGTCCAGCTGTGAGGTCAGCCACACAGAGTGTGCAGGCCTCGCCTTTAGTACCTGGCTCCCACAGGTGTCTCCTGAGACTGGAGCCCTACAGCCTCGGGAGGTGGCTGAGGCCAGCTTCTTCAAGCCCAGGCACACGACAGAATGCGGTAGGGACAGTGTGGCCTTGCCCAGGAAAATGTAACCACCGAGGAGTGACTGGGCACCCACCATCACTAGGAAAAGGAACAGGCTAGCCCTTCCCTTGCCCTGCTGTCTGCCCACGTCCTTCCTGGAAGGCCTGAGAAGCAGTATGGAGAAGGGTGGAAAACTCCACAAGGAAGGGCCTGGGGCCCAGGTCAGTGCCCTCAGCCGCCCCCACCTCCTCCTCCCAGCCACACAGGCCAGTTCCAGCCTCAGGCAGCTCACGTGTTGCTGGCTGTAGCCCTGCAGAAGCAGCAAGTGTGGGGCCTGGAACAGGGAGCAGCGCATGGCATCCCGGGCCGGCTCTTCAGGGCCCTGGGCAGCCTCAGGCAGGGCGCTGGCTGGGCTCAGGCTGGTCTCACTGACCGTGCGGCGCAGTCGGGGTGGAGGGGAGCTGCAGGCAGCCCCAGGGGCTAGGCCTGGAGTTCCCTTGGCGCGGATCCGCTGCAGCCTCCGGGCCTGGGCGTTTATCCCTGAAACAGGATCAGCACAGATACAGGGACAGAGTCTGAGCGGCCATCCTCCAGGTCCTGCCACCTCTGATGCCAAAGCAAGTCTGGAGGACAAGGGCTCTGCCCACTAGCCATCCCCTTTGAAGGGGAGGCGGCACCTTGGCACTGCCAAGGCTTCTCTAGAACAGCTGCTCCCAAGGCAGCCACAGAGAAAGCAGCCCAGATATGACATCCTGTGGCTCAGATGGGACCACGCCTGCCCCACACGAGCCAGATGACACCCCTCAGTTTGCACCACGGCCCTGGGCACCAAACCCACCAAACACTCTTACCACTGCAGCATTGGCCCTGCCAGGCCACCTCACTGCCCAAGAGCCTGTCCATCTATCTGCATGGTCCTCCTAGCCCCCACACACCAGGTCCAGATCCCAGGATAGGGGTGTACTGACTAGATAAGATGAAGCTGATAGTCACCGTCCCCCCACACTATAAAAGGAGGATCCAATTGACTTACTTGTCACCGTGCTAGGTTCTGCGACAGCACAGCTGCTACCTCCCCAAGACCATCCTGGACACTACAAAGCCATAGTAGGCACACGCCAGTGCACACACACAAACATACCCACACATGAACACACACACGCACACACAAAAATACTACACTGGACACACACAACATTCAGACACACACATACAGATGGTAGAGAATAAGGCACACCCCATAAAAGCCTTAAAATCGGATGCTCACAAATGCTGGAAGCGCCCTCTAAGCTGCTGCTGCTGCTGCCAGGAAGGCTGACAGGCAGGATGGAGGGAGCCTGGAGACCATTCACTGCTCCCAGCTGACCGGAGCGCTTTCTTCCCCGAATTCTCAGCTGAGTCCCCTCCATGAACCCTTGTCTCCATCTGAGGCATCCTGTGCTCCAGCCATTCCAAACAAAACCAGACAAAAGCCAAAAAGGAGGCCAGCAGGCATCTGGGAGAACTGCCCTACTCGAGCCGGAGCCTCGGCTGCGCTCTGCCCTTCCCTGCAGAAGGCCAAGCCGCCTGCGCATCTGCAGCCTGCAGGGGGCCGGGGCCGCAGGAGGAGCCGCTGCAGTGCCAGACTGGAACACTCCTGCAGCAGGAGCCCAGCGGCCACCCTGAGTCCGCTCCTCTACGCAGGGACCACACTCGTCTCAGATGACCCCTCCCCCTAGGGCCTGCCTGCAGGTCAGAGCCCCGGCAGCATCGGCAGCCCACTCCCAGGTCCTCTTCCTTGTTTTGATTGAGCTCCTGGGACCATGGCCGCTGTGCTGCAGACCCTACGGACATCCACCTGACCTTGCCTCCCTCCTGCTGTTATGGTTTACATCTAGATGCTCCCCGAAAGCCTCATCACTCGTAGATGTGGCTTCTGGGAGATGGCTGGACTGTGGGTGTGTGATTCTGAATTGTGGGTGTGATTCTGGATTAGTCCACTGATTGGCTTAGCTGTGTATAATAGGAAGGGCCATCCTGGGTATGGGCGCAAACAACCATTAGGCTTGTAGTCTGGGAAAGGAAAAGGAAGGCTTGCACCTCCCACCTCCTCACTGCCCTGCCATGAATTGTTTCTCCTCTGCGATGCCCCTCTGCCACGCGGCCCTGCTTTGGAGCCAGCCGACCATGGACCGAAACCTCTACAAGCTGTGAGCCAAAATAAACTTCTACCCCTTTAACTTACGGGTGTCGAGCGTTTTGTCCCAGCCACAAGGAGGTAACTAAGACAGCCTCCCTTGCCCTTCATAGGACAAGCAGGAGAACACACACTCACAGACCCTGTACCAGGACACCCCACAAACTGCTGCCCTAACAGCCCTGCCCAGAAGCGCCAGGGCAAGGGATACAGCCTCTGAGCAAAGGGCAAGAGGCACAAGGTCCACACCCTGGATCACAGGTTTAAAGAGCAATGAGATACCAGGTCTTGGTTCACACAGAAGTGCATAAAACATCTTTTTTTTTTTTTTTTTCTGTAGTGCCAGGGACTGAACCTGGATCCTACACATACTCTTCAAGCACCCTACCACTCCCGACCTTTTCATTTTATTTTGAGACACAGTCTCACCACATTGCCTGGGCTGGCCTGAATTTGTGATTCTACCACCTCACCTCTTGAGTAGCTGAGATTACAAGTGTGTGCTCCCACCCCCCCCCATACACCGGGGACCATATGAGGACACAGCTATGGACCTTTCACTTCAAGGATCTACTTGTTCCCCAATACTTGCTAATGCATGCACCTAGTGGAAAAATGGACACTAGCCAAGATTCTAAAACTGCAGTGTAGCCAGGACAGGCCTGAGCCGGCTCCACAGGCTTCCTAGAAACAGGATGACTTGGGAAGAAAGTCTGACACGGAAGTGGAAAGTGAGACGGTGGCACCCTGGGGTCCTGGACACTCCCCCTAGCCTTGCCACCTGCCCAGGCCATGGCTTTAAGGGAAAGCAATCCTGGTGGTGTTGGTTACACGCAGACACTCCTGGATGAAGAACAGGATGACACTGTGAACCACACAGCTCTTTCCTGCATCGCCTTCCTGTCACCTCTGAGAGCCTCTGTGTGGATTGGGAGGTGGCAGTGTTAATTTTGACAACAGCTGCTAATGGTCACCAGAGCTCTCCTCTGGCTTGGACAGCCCTGGAAAGAAAAACACAGCTCTTCCTGCACGTCACCAGGTTCCTCCACAAAGTCACCCCGCAGGCTTCCCCTCCGCCCTGGTTTCTCTTCCCTCCCTGACTCTGGGAGGCACATCTGTGTCATCCCTTCCAGCTGGTTGGCCCCAGAGACAGGATCCTGGCTGCAGACACCAGGACCGCAGCGTGCTGTGCTAGGGAATTCTCATAAACCCATGCAGTCGGGCCACTTTTACAGAGACTCCTAGTAACAGCTGGGAAACACTGCTAAAATAAACTCTCTGTAGCTGCTGCAAATCCAGAGGTCAGACTTGCCTTCAGCATGTGTCTTTTTCATTAGAATACTCTCTGGTAAGTCAGCAAAGGAACTGTGCCTAATGGTGCACACCTGTTATCGAGGAACACAGGGAGGCTAAGGCACCAGGATAACAAGTTCCAGCCCAGTTTCAGCAAATTAGCCTCCTGGCAAGACCCAGCTCAGAATAAAAAAGGGCTGGGCAGTAGCGCCATGCAAATGCCCTGGGGTTAATCTCCCGCACGCCCCCATCTACCCACCCCCACCCCGCCCCCACCCCCCGCCAAAACACACATGCACGTACCTCACAGAGCTCCACCAATCAACAAACTGTGGTGTGAAACCATCCAAAGTGTACAAAACAGAAGTAAATACCTGAGGGTAAGTGGTGAGTACCTCCCTTATTCTTAGTATTTCAAATTTAAATCTATTTTACTCAATTATAAACTCTAGGGAGGTACTGCGGAGGATGGGAATCCAGTAGCCCAACCTGCTGCAACTAAATTGACCACTGGAGCAAATTCTAAAGCTATGAAGAAGACATACACACACAGGTCCTAATAAGTTACTCTTCTTGGTATGCTAAGACTCAGATACCATAACAGTCATAAACAATACTATAGTCCAGTGTCAAAGAACCAGGAATTAGGCCAACCAGGCAGCAACTCCTCATCCCAGCAAATTGGAGAGGCACGATTTTGCAACAGACTCAAAACTCCAAAAGCCAGCTACACCTAGAGACATCACTGAGAAATAATCATTTCCTAAGAGTTCTAAATACTAGCAATAAAGCAATCTGCTATTAGCAATTTAAAAGCATTAACCCAGGAATTAAATTTTTTTAAAAGAAAGAAAAGAAGGCCAGGGATTGAGTTCAGTGGTTCCAGCACCTGCCTGGCAAGTGCAAGATCCTGAGTTTGATCCCCAGTACCATGAGTATGGTAGCTCATTCCTGTAATCCCAGCACTCGGGAGGCAGAAGCAGGAGGATTGCTGTGAGTACACGGCTAATTTCGGCTACACAGTGAGTTCAGGACCAGCCTGAACTACAAAGCGAGACTCTGTCTCAAAAAACTAAAAAGAAACAAGGGGCAAAAAAAAGAAAGAAAGAAAGACAGAGAGACAGAGAATGAGAGAGAGAGAAAGAGAAAGAAAGAGAGGAAGAGAGTGAGGGAGAGAGAAAGAGAAAGAGAAGGAAAGGGAAGAAAGAAAGGAAGAGAAAGAAAAAGAAAGAAAAAGAAAGAAAGAAAGAAAGAAAGAAAGAAAGAAAGAAAGAAAGAAAGAAAGAAAGAAAGAAAGAAAGAAAGAAAGAAAGAGAGAGAAAGAAAAAGAAAGAAAGAAAGAGAGAAAGGAAGAAAGGAAGGAAGGAAGGAAGGAAGGAAGGAAGGAAGGAAGGAAGGAAGGAAGGAAAAGAAAACGAGAAGAAATTTAAGCAAGATTCAGTCCTAAACTTCTGACTTACCAAAGGCAAATCCAGAGGAAAATGAGTTTGAACAATTCAAAAACCACCCATCTGGATTCTCTGAGGTAGTAACAGTGGAAGTAACACAGCAGATGAATGAGACACTTGAAAAAATCCTATCAGAAATAATTCCTCAGATAACTACAGGGATGGTGACTCTGATGAAAGACATACTCAGTGACTCGAGAGCAGATACAGATTTTAAAAATAGAGGAGCTTTGGAAAATGATGGAAATCATGAATGCCCAACATAAAAAAAAATAGAATCCATGACACAGATTCAAACAAATATCCTGGAAATTAAAAATTCCATTGAAAGTATACTCAGCAGAATGAGCCAATGTGAGGACAGAATACTAGTAGAAGACAAGATTGTGGTTAGTGATCATGAAAAGAAAAATTTCTTAAAAATAGTAAAGGACCACAAAAAGTCAATCCAACAGCTGCTAGATGATGCAAAGAAGAATAACATAAAATTGATCAGTCAGTGATATAGCAGAAAATAGTACAGAGGACATAAAGAATCTATTCATAGAAGTAAAGGTAGTAAACTTCTCAAGTAGAGAAAAATAATTTGACATACAGATAAATGAGGCATTTAGAACTCAATTACCCATGATAAAATCTACACCAAGGCATATAATAGTAAAGATTCCAGATATTCAACACAAGAACAGAATATTAAAAGCTGTTAGAGAAAAGAAAAATCACCTATAAAGGATAACCGATCAGAATCACAGTAGACTTCTCAATCCTCAAGTTAGGAAGAGATTGGAGTGAAATATTTCAAGCCCTAAAAGAAAACAACTTCCAGTGCAGACTGACAGACTTGCCACAAAATTACCCTCCAAAATCAATGGAGAGGGCTGGAGATTTATCTCAGTGGTTCTGGTGCCTGCCTAGCAAGCACAAAATCCTGAGTTCAATCCCTGGTAACCACCCAGAACAATACCAGGCGTGGTGACTCATGCCCACCAGCCATCAGTACACCACTACTACAATGCTGGCTCACTCCTATAATCCCAGCACTCAGGAGGCAGAAGCAGGAGGATTGCTGAGTTCAAGGCTTGCCTGGGCTACATAGTGAGCTCAGGGCCAGCCTGAACTACAAAGCGAGATCCTGTCTCAAAAAAAGGGGGGATGGATTTAGCTCAGTGGTTCTCACACCTCCTTAGCAAGTACAAGGTCCTGAGTTCAACCCCCGGTAATCATATACAACAATACCAGGCGTGGTGACTCATGCCCACCAGCAATCAATAGCACATATCATACCAGGCGTGGTGGCTCATGCCTGTAATCCCAGCACTCAGGAAGCAGAGATAGGAGGATTGGTGAGTTTGAGACTTGCCTGGGCTATATAGTGAGCTCAGGGCCAGCATGAACTACAAAATGAGACCCTGTCTCAA
>PVIC010001224.1:0-14216 GCA_004025085.1 Thryonomys swinderianus
CCTCCGGCCCTGCCATGTGATTTTTAATGTTGTGTAATTATTTTATTTCACTTGACATTATGTTTCCCAGATCCATCCATTTTCTTAAAAGTGTGTTGTGTTTGTCTTTCTTTCTAGCTGAGTCATATTCCATAAGGTATGGATATCACATTTTCTTTCTCCATTTGTCTGTTGATGGGCATACTGCCTGCTTCAAGAATTTACCTATTATAAATTGTGCTGCTATAAAAACTGGAGTGGATGAATCACTACAATCTAATAAACTATAATGTCTTTCACTTTTTGGTGAAGATACCTTAAAGTGGAATAGGTGGATCATATACAGTTTCTAATTTTAACTCCTTCAGAAATCTCTCAACTATACTGGTTCTGCTAATTTTCATTTCCACCAACAGTGAAGGAGGATTCCTTTTTCACCATAGGAATGCTAGCAGTCTTTATTGTTTGGCTTCTTGATAATTTCCATTCTTTCTGCTATAAGAAGGAATCTTAGTGTTGTTTTAATATAGATTTCTGAAATGGCTAGAGATGTCAAACTTTTTTTTTCATACACTGGCTGCCCATTTGTATTATGAGAAGTGCCTTCATTTCATTTGACTGTTTATTGATCACATCTTTTCAGGTGATCTAATTTTTTGAGATCTTTATATATTCTACATACTAGTCCTCTGTCTGAGGAATTGCTGGTAAATATTTTTCCTATCCTATCAGTTACTTTTCTCTCTATTAATTCATTCCTGTGCTACAAGGAAGGATTTTAATGTGATGTAATCCCATGTGTTGATTCTCATTAATATTTATTGTGTAATTGCGGCTGTTTAAAAATCCTTTTCATATGCTTATGACTTCAAGTATTTACCTATTTTGTTTTCCACTAGTTTCAATGCTTCATTTTTTTAATGCTTGGGTCTTGGATTCACTTTTATTTTAGTTTTGTACGTGATGAGAGTCCAAGAGTTTTCTAGGTACTTTCGTAGCATTGATATGTATAATGTCAGAGTAAACCCGACTCATTTGTTCACAGTTAATGTAACTTGATACTTGCCATTAATTTCTTGGAGATGTAGTTTTATTTGAAAATAAATAATGACATCTTTTAGCTGGGTTATGGTAAGACATATCAGTTTTTTTCCTGTACAAGACAGAATGCCTTCATATAGGAGGTATTTAATAAAATGGTTGGTATCCTTTTACTATCTCAATATTTTGTCCATATTTCATTCTGGAGACTATGTCAACCATTTTATGGTAAATGCTGTGGGAAGTTACAGGAAGCCCTGATATGGTCTTCACCCAGTGTTCAGAATCTTGTTGACATGAGACAATGAATCAAGAAGAGGTGGCAAGGAAATCCTTCAAGAAAGAGATGCTCCAATGCCAAATAAATTTTAATAGATGTAGAGATGACAACATTATGAATCTTATCAATGAAAAGATAATCTATTTCTAAACAATTGAAATTTTCTCTAACTTCTAAAATTTACTATTATTAATAATCATTCATGTACATTTTTTCTCAGGCAGAGAAAACAACAGTTCTAAAACTAGGTATTTCTTGTTTTTTGATTGTTTTTCTTTTGAGTTCATGTCCTTATAGTGTGAAAGTAAACCTCATTGTAAAATAAGAAACATCAAAAGGGAAAATACAAAATATTTCTTTCATAAATTAACTAATAACTCTTTATTAAAGTTGTCTTCTTTTTTAAACAGAATATTCCCTGGCTTCTTTTTTTAAAGTTTAGATTTCACTTTCTGGTAGTCTGTTTATAACTCAGCTTGAATCTCAAAACAGAAATCTCAGAGCATAAAGAAATGACTCGTACACTCCCAGGACAAAACTTAGTTGAAAAAAGAGATCGTATTTTATAATAAGTTTTAGCAAAATTGTGATGGCTCAAAGGGTCCAGTGTTTCAGCTCTTATCTTGACCAGCATCAAGCATTTTGGTCTTTGTTGGACTGGGTGTACTTTGGGCCTACACAATATGCTCTTTCCATCTCCTCCTGTATGGCACATACTGAATAGGCCTGTTTCCCAATAGAAATCATAATAATTCTGTGTTATATTCTTTCCATTTGTATTACACTCAAAATTAGGACAACGTGAATGAGTATTTTTCTAACTGCCCTTTGAATTCTAGTCAGTAAAAGTAAAACCAATAAATTGCCTTGAAATGTTGCTGTCATTGTAAGAGCCCCATCAAAATTTCCCATTCTCCTATTTAAATGCCTATGATTTCACACTTGAAGAAAAACCTGTTATTGTCTTACACCAAAGAAAACGAGTTTTCTGAGTTTTTCTCTTCAGATAATCACTTATTGCTTGAGTAGATCATTACCCATGAAATGGTGTGTCTGGCACACAGCAAAGCACTTCATAGATGAGAGATACTATTTCTATTTGAAAGACTAATTGTGATTTTAATGCTATATTTGTATTGTGCCTCTGCAAGTTTCACTGTCCACTTTTCTATGGTTCCATTTTTCCAATAATTAAAATGTGCACTGGAGAGCAGCAACTTCCTGTCTGTACAACTAAAAGTAAGTCTTGAAAGTGCTCTTCATCTAAATGTTTGTACAGTCTGTGCTCAGTGGAAGCAAGAGGAAAGTGGCATAGGAAAGTAAGAGGCTGTTCAACCATTTAGCTGTGATTCTTTCAGCTGCATCAGATTTGTTTAATTTGGAATCATGGTGCTGGCCAGTAAGGAAAAGCTAGTGAGGAATCGAACCAATGAAATTCTTTGAGACAAAACATGTCATAGAGAATAGAAGTCACTTGTAATTTTGTAAGGTATTGCTAATCAAAGTTGTGTTCCATGAACTAACAAGTTCCCTGTCAGGAGTTGGTTAGTAAAGCAGAATTTTAGGTCCTGCCCAGACTTGCTCAATCAGTCTGCATCTCTACAAGACCCCAGGGCATTTGTGTACCCATTAAAACTTCAGAAGCACTGTGCAAGGTAATATTCTAATTGCCAGGAATTGAAAATCTTTTAGTGGAGAGAGGAAGTGTGCCATGTTGAGAGAAAATTCAAGGAGAAATGCTTCCCACAAGCAGGCTGGAACTCAGATATTATGTAACTTACCTGAAGCCCAAGTGATGGAAGCTGGATGTGAACCTGAACTTGATGGCACATTTGAACTTTTCTGTACACTAAGTGGAAACAAAATTTTTGTTGATCATCTCAAAGAATAGAGCTGAATCTCCCTCTCTTTTTGAAGTTTAGATGGAAAAGCTGGTGTGCCTCACTTAAATGTTTTGAACACTTGCTTGTGATTGCTACTGTAATGGCTATTCAATAGTAACAATTAAAAAGACACCAAAAAGTGTAACCTTATTAAACTTATACACTATTTCTTCATTACTTTCCTTCATAAGAGTTGTCCTCATGATTCACATACTCTGTAACTGGGTCCAGTTGTGTAGTGTGTCCTATCACCAAAATCAACACTCGCAGTGCTTATGGCATCCTTTATGGGCATGTCCAGAATAGAACAAAGTTTACAGGATCTGATTAATTTATATCAAACTCACATGAAATGATTTCTATGTTAAGTAACTAACAAAAATAGTTTGTCCAGTGGCTCAACCAGGCATATCCCGGTATCTCCCTAGGAACAATAGTTCAGGACTTGTTAATTCAGTTCTCACATTTACTTTACAGCACATAACTAGCTGGAACAACATAATTTCCTTCTTTGTGGTGTTGTTAGGAACACAAATGTCACTCAGTTATCAGTTATCAGTTATCATTACTGTTATCATTCTGTTTATTTTTACCTGGACATTTGTGCTCTCTCTCTCTCTGACACTGTTTCTCTCTCTGTCTTTCTCTTTCCATCTCTCTCTCTCTCTCTGTATCTGTCTTTTTTCTTCCTTCTCCATATATAGTAAATATGTGTATATATATGCATGTATTTATAGATGTATAATATATATTATGTATAATATAATTCTATGAATTACTTTGCATGCATCATTATGTCTAATAAGCGGATTTTCAGGTATTAGTTTGCCTAGGAAATGACAGTTTAGTGTCACTAAACCGTTCGATGATGCAATGTATCAGTGGTAATTAACCATGTACTACAAGAAAATAAAGCACAGGACAGAATAATGAACAGTCCTGTTGGGCTGTCTGAACAATAATGGCTGGAGTCATCGGAAGAGGTTTCCCAGTAGCAAGAAAGTCTGAGCAGACAATCATAAAGAAACACACCTATCTTAGGAAAGAGTTGGGGATTGACAAAGTCTATGCATGATGAACAGAGAAGGCTTCAGGACCAAAACCACTGTCTTCTGATGAGGTGCAGGGAATGGAGAGGAAGAAAAGTCTGGCTATTTTCAAAACTAATTGGAATGAAAAGCAGAACAGTGTCGAGTATACATAATTCTGGAAAGCCTGCAAAATGCATTGAGAGACAGAAATATTTATTTTTTTCACATTAAATCTTGGACTTTCAAGAGTGTAAGAAGAAAAGAAGTACTTAGGATCTAAGGACACACAAATCCAGCTTTGTCAGAGTGGCACAGGAACATAAGACCAAGTAGGCAGAGAGGATCCAATCAGAGGGCCAGCCTGGCAAGGTGCTCTGAAAGTAAATGTCAGCAGTAGAGGGGTTACATGGGTAATGTGGAGCCAGCCAGCATTTCTTTCAATGAGACAAAGGGATGGAACACAGGTGCAACTTATTTGGAAGGAATTATTGCCGAGAATACAAGTCCATAGTATCATCCCCTGGAGAAGTGAAATGATACTTCTGCAGTGATGGTATGGAGACTGCTGAGCAGATTGAACTGAGCAGAATGAGTAGAACTCTGACAGCTGCCCTTACTGGAGGTGCTAGGGCTCCCCGGAGACCGCTGGGAGCAGCCAGCTGTGAGTGTAGCCACGTAGAAAGGGTGCAGTTGTCATCTGAGGGTGTCGTAGTTGTCAGGACCTTGGAGTTAAATTCCTCCTTCAGAATCGAGACATATAATTTATCTAACCTCATTGTGATCCCAAGCTATCTAAGAAATCAATCTCATTGTATTATAATTTTTTATTGTTTTCCCCAGTACTGGGTTCTGAACTCAGATTCACACTGAGCTGCACCCTCTTTATTATGAGACCAAATTTCACTAAATTTCCAAGTTGTTTAGAGGGCTCGAACTTGTGATACTCCTCCCTTGACTTCCCCGAGTGCTGCAGTCAGAGATGTGTGCCACTAAACCTGGCTAGTGTGAGTTGTAGTAGCTGATCTAGAAAACAGTGTAGTAATGAGGTGCAATGGCTTGTACGCCAGAGAGTTTGAGTTCTGTTTTCACCATGGTCTGCTTCTTCTGTCTCTGTTTCTCCAGGTGATTATGAACCTTAGGTAAAATAATTTGTGCACAATACTTTACATAACAATTGATGAATAATTTGTTATTTTCTTATACTTACCTTTTAAAGAAATCTGGCATACCTTGTGTCATGTAATATTTCAGAAAGCACTGCCTGTTTTTTTCTTCCATTGTGCATTTACAAAGCAAGTACAAGGTAAAACATCCCCCTAACAAGCATATATCAGTGTCATGATCCATCTGTATTGTTTTATTTCAGTGGCATTAGGTAAATTGGAATCACTCTCTGTTACACAGATCTGAGCATGACAGAACCTACTGTCACAGGCCAAGAAAACTTTCTGTCCTGACAATGAGACTCTTGCCTGTTGCTGAGTAGCACCTCCAGTAACTGCTTCCTGAGTCATGTAACAGAACAGAGAAGTGCACTGAATGATCTCCAGGTAGGTCAGTGATAATAGATGCTTCAAGCACAGGCCAGAGTTGGCCTAGAAAACAAATTCTCCATTGCTGTAAAACACTTACATCTGTCAGGGCAGATTGTACCCCTTGAGAAAAAAATGCATTCCTACACTTTTCTAGAGTGGTGATGTCTACCATTGTTTGTTGATCTGTTTTCAAACAGAACTGTAGCACGACAGAGACAGCATAACTTTCCTTTTAGAGTCATGGAGAAGGAATATCATTGTTACCGTTACCGTAACACAGATGTAGAAACTAAGACCTAGAGCCACCTGGAGATGCACAGAGGGACAAGAGCAGCTACAGAAGAATCCTGTTGATTGAAGAGGCCCCAGTTAGCACACAGTGGTCTCTTCAGGTTATTGAACTCAGCCCTTCCACTAGCCCCAACAGAGCATTAGGTGTTTGGTCTGCGTTTTGCAGATACAGTCACAGCAGCAAGTTACAATGCTAACAACAAAACCTACTCCACTGATTCCTACTTCCTCTACTTGATGCTGATTTCACTGTGAAAGCTACTGACTGCCAAATCCACAGTGTGTTTCATTAAGATAAATAATATTTGCCTCTCAGATGTTGATGGTGTGCAGCCTACCTGTACGCCCATATTTTCTCCTAAGTTGTTTCCTTATGGGGACTTTGTAGACCAAAGACCATAGTTCTTGTCACCAAGAGATTATCTCTAGTAGCTCGCATTTTATTAGGCTGAGTGTCTATATGCTCACAGTTAAATTGTACTCAGTGCAAATAAAACACAAGAAGTGTAATTTTAAATGTTTTTTCCAGACAGGTTTTTAAAATTATGACCAGTAGCTTTTTGAGGAGGCCCTTCTTCTGTCTTGCACCATAATTCAAGGGAAATTACTTGTAATTTAAATTGGTTTTGTGTGGTTATTCTTTCTGAAATATGATGCTAAATCTAAGTTTGCCTAAAAACCTGGAAGGCTATTTCATAGAGCAAGGAAAGTAGAGAATCTACACGAGCACTGATGATTGATTCTAGAAGACAGCCAGTTCCTGACATACACACCTCAAAATAAGCCTAGTGCTTACACACGTGCACACAGAGTCATTGAGATTGAGGGGCTGAGATCCAAAAATCCCTGTACCTCATAGTTGATCTTCCTAGATACTACCTGAATTTATTGCTGTCTTATGCTGTGGAAGCCTTTCTATCTTCATGGTTTGCTCTCTGTACATATGCATGTATGTTACCAGAGATGATCACTATAGAACTTTGGGGTACAGGCCAAGTGGGTACTGAGAGTTAAAATTTACAAAAGATAAGCTGAAAATAATCATAGTGCATAGACCATTGACTGGTCTGGCCCTGTATGGAAAATTTTATGTTCTTAAAAATCTCAATTTAAGGCAGAGACAGGAGGATTGCTGAGTTCGCGGCGGCTTGCCTGGGCACCATAGTGAGCTCAGGGCCAGCCTGAACTACAACGCGAGACCCTGTCTCAAAAAGCAAAAAAAAAAATCTCAATTTAATTTTAAGACTTAACACTGCACAGATCTTATCACCAGATGACAGGTGTGAAATAGATGAGGCAGTAAATAAATGTCATTTGAGAAAAGAACATCATACATTTTGGGACAAGGCATTTAAAGCCTTTCCAGTTACTTGTATTTATATTTTTTTCATGTCTATCTCTGTCTAGGTGGCTGAGAGCCCATTCATTAACCTTCACTAACTTGAAATCTGTGTTTAGCCAAGGCTGAATAGTAGTGTAGATCATGCAGGTTTCTTGCTTTTCATATGCATGCTGCCCACAGCAGCACTGGAATCAAGAAGAAGGAACATATTGTGAATGTAGTGCTTCCATTTGGGACCTGAGGCAGTTCAGATTTGGTGAACACACTTTGAAAATGTGATCCTTTTCCTTTCGGTAAGAGGATCAGCCTCAATATCTCAATAGTGAAGTTGTCTTCTAAGCCCAACTGAGAATTTAAATCCTTCTAGTCTTCAATCTTCAATCAAAATCATTTTTAGTTGTCTTTAATCCCTTCTAGAAAACAGACTATCATGACCTTATTCCCCTAAAAGTGTTCACAGTAAGTGCCACTCATGAAAATGATGTCAGAGTATATAGTTTGTCTCTTGCTGTGGAAAAACCTAATGTTTCAGAGGGACTGCAAAGCTTCAGTTTGGGCTTCAATTTTAGTTCAGGAAATAAACCTTCCTTGGAGCATCTCATTTCTGCTTTTCTAGTTTTCCAGAGCACTTTACTGGCAGGTTGCTGCGTATATTTGTTGATCTATTCATTCATGAAAGGAGCACTTGTTGAGTATTTAAAAATGTGCTATATGAAATACACAGAAATAAATAATCAAACACACAATTGCAAGACCTTAGTCTTAGTGAAAGTCGTTGCATAAACAAATGACAGCAATGCAAAATTACTCTCCTTTCACTCTCTTTCCTGAATAGCAGCTACAACAGGCTGAAATTGTCTAGCTTATTGGCGTCTCTAAGCAGAATTTTAGTGCTTTGAGCGCAGGGATCTGACACTTTGGAGGCACTGATGAGCGTAATAAGTAGAATTCTGTAGAATAGAAGGACAGATCCTGCATGGGCCAATCCAGGGTCCTGGAGTGACTGAGCCGAGCAGGAACGCAATATCTCTTACTGTACTGGGGCGTTTGCTCCTGCAGACAGAGCTGCCCCAAGTCTGCCTCTTCAGACTTCACTGTCTTGTGCAGTTCTCAGCACTTCCCCAACTGCACCCAGAAGGCATGAGGACAATGACTTAGAGAATTAACTCTGGCGTCTGCAAGTGCGGACTTTCCAGTTTGGGAACTCTATCCCCAGCGTGTGATGGAATTGGCTGGAACGTCAAGCTCGAGTTGGAGTTCTTGGCTTTGAATGCCAACTCTTTCGCTCATTAGCAGGAGCCTATTAGCAAGTTCCCTGAACCTCAATCTCTTTATTTGCTAAGTTCAGAGTTAAGTATACTTTCCTTGCAAAACTGATGTTCGGGAAACACTTGGCACCTAATGAGCATGGGTTGAACCTACATGTGGAAAAAAGGTGGTCAGCCCTCCATTCCTTGCAAGCCACTCCTTCTATTGTGTAAAGGGACTCAGGCTTTAGAAATTTTATTCTCATATAGTTGCCAGACATTAGTAAGAAGACTTGAAGCTTTTCCTCTAGACAGTGCAGTGGGCAGTGTTTATGTGTCTGCCTTGCAAGCTCCAGGAAAGGGGAGACAGAAGCCAGTCTACAAGTCCTGGCCTCAGGAGACACTGAGTGCTTCTATTATGAGTCATAAATTTCCCAGCTTCTGTGCCACTTCGGAATCCCACACATCTAAACTAATAAAGAAAGAGGGTAATGGAATCTTTGGGGTAAATTTAATGGCAATATAAAAGGAATGTTTTATTATGAAAGTTGGAAAAGCCATTTCTCGTGCTTGCTTTCAGGTAGGTTTATGAAGCTACTTATGTTGGAAAAAATGGAAGTTATTGATGAGAAAGTTCAAGCTAAATGCTCACTATAATTCTCACCATTTGAGGCCATCAATCTGAACTAATTTGCCATAATAAATGTGCAAGATGAAAGTTTGTGAGACCACTGTCATTTTGTACCAAACCCCTCTTCACTTCCTCCGAAGGCACCAAATGGTGATGTTATTGATTTACTGTTTGCAATGATTTGTCCACAGCAAGACAGTGTTATAACAAACCCAGCAGCATCCAACTCAGCTACCGTATTTTAAACAATAAGCATGAAACAACTGACATCGACGTTTTATACACTCATTTCGCTTGCTCTGCCAAAATATCACACCCTTTATCCTCCACATTTATTTGCACAAACACAGATTACATATCTGCTTATCTTCTCCTTTTCAAATAATATCATCTTGGCAAAAGTTTAACATTTGCATCAGGCCTATGTTTTTTCAGAAGATATTTATGGGCAAGTGTATTATTCTCAAATGAGAATCTTTGCCTAGAATGAATATAAAATATAATAAATTGAGAAATAGAGCTTGTGTTCAAAATGTATATAATTCTTTGTAATTTTCTATCAATAATGAAATGACATTTTATTTTTAAAATTTAAATTTTCTCAAGTGACACATAAGTATCATATGTATGAGGTACAGTGTTATAGGTTGTATATTTATAATGTGTAATGATCAGAGTAATTAGCATAACCATCTTCTTAAAAATTTGTCAACTATCTTGTAGTTCTTCCTAAAATATAGAAAAGGTATACTATCCTCCCACTATTGTGCTACAGAACGTTAGAATTTACTTTTCTTTTCTACCTGTATTTTGCTACGTACTATTCAAGCTCCCTTTGTGGCCCCTTCCTACGGGCAGTTCATACTTGCTTGGCCTCATCCCGATTGCAGGCCAAAAGGAAGCACAAGTTTATTGAGGCAGCAGGGGCACTGGAAATAGGTCACGGGGATCACAAGGGATCTGGGCTGAGCACCAACAGAATCCATTGCGATATAGTTTGTAAAATGCTGGTTAATATATATGAGCCTCCTTTGACCCCTTGTCCTAGATGCCTCTCCTTGTGCCATACCCACTGTCCTCCTGGCTAAGGAAGCTGGGAGATCAGAGATAGCTTGTCCTACACCTCTGATGGCTGCTCATCACCTACAGTGATGGTATGCTGGGCCCAATGGAATAGGAACGTGAATCATGGCTTCTGAACCTAAGGGTGTTGCATATTTCTGTTTTGCTGGAAATTTCAGAGCTACACAGGAAAGGTAGAATGAAGATTATTATTTTTGTTATTGTAGCTGCATAGTACACTGTACATTTACTATACGTCATTCCCTCTACTCTTTACTATAAATGATGAGCAATACATCACATACTTACCCCCAAAGTTTAGATACATTTTAAAAGTAGCTCTGGAAATTGCAGGCAAAGTGAAGATTTGATGTCTTTTGACAATACCACCAGAGGGACAGCTCATCATAGCTAAATCTGGGAATTGACTTATGTGTCTATCAACAAAGAAATGGAAAAAGAAAATGTAGTATTTACACACAGTGGAGTGCTATTCTGTCATAAAGAAGGATAAACTTGAGTTAACTGTAGGAAAATGGATCCACCTGAAAGTGTAACATTAAACAAATCAGACACACGAGACTGAATAGCACAATTTCTCATATTAAAAAGCAAGATATAAATAAAGAGCAAAATAAAAGATAAGTGGAACCAGGGAGATAGAATTTTTTGGCCAAAGGAGGGGAACCAAGAAATGGAGGGAGGAGAAAGTAAGGAAAGGATAAAAAGGAATTTAGATACTATATATACATGTACTGACTCCCCATGGTGAGTGTAACTAAAGTGTACTGTGAACATGTCCTAATAAAAAAAATCTGCCTAGCAAATCATATCAGAAATGAAACGATGTTCCCACATAAAATACTACATCCTAGGAAATTTCAGGAGCTCCCAGTCCTGAGTCATGTCTTTTACTGGTATAAGTTCCCAATAATAAGTGTGATCATGATGTGTATATACAATGTGCCAATAAAGATAAATTTTCAAAGAAGCAAATGTGATTAAGGGGGAGGAGAAGAGAAGGAAACTGGCCTAGACCCATATCGGGTTGTCCTATCACTCGTGATGCACTGTGGTGTGCTGTCCCTGGCCTCTTGTAGGGACAGGCTGGGCCCTACAGCTGACCAGTGAGGAAGAACTGTCCAGGGATCCATTCCCCCAAGGGAAGCATGGGTAGCCATGAGGTATAAGGCCCCGCAGACATGATCCAGTCAGAAAGCCCCAGGTCACCTACCTTCAATAGCTGTCATTCAGGCAAAAGGAAATATTTCCCCAAGCTGTGTTTACCCGGGTGAGTTCTAGGATGTGACATTTACTTTTCATTCATTCAGTGCCTCTTTTTCCTGGCGTGTAATCTCCACAAACATTTCAAATAACAGATGGGACTTGCACTGTGTTTTGAAAATTAATGGGTCCTTCCATTGCTGAGAGACTAAGGGAAGCCCTCCCATCAACAAAGGGTTACTCTGGCTGTTCCCAGCCACCTGAGCTCTTCTCTGAGAAGCTCACAGGCTCCCGGGCTCCAGGAAGAGACAAAAGTGCCCCAGACCTTACGGAATTAGTAATGTTGGCTGAAGCTAAAGGCCATTCTGATCTTACTCTGCCTTCATAAGCGAAGCCAAACAGAAACATTATGCGGAGCAGAGAGAGAACCTTCTAAACACAGCTTGGGTGATGAAAAAGGAAAACTGTATTCTCTCAGACAGCCAAGGCCTCTGGGCTGATTTGTTTTCAAAACTCATCTGTAAACACATACAAGTGATGTTGATAAAGCCACAGTGTAAAATGCAGCTCAGCCTGCCTCTGCTCTACACCAGAGTTCTAGTTGAGCAGAGTAAGGTCTCTCTCTGGCGAGTGTTACTTGAATGCTAGTGACAAAATGTGAAAAATGCATCTCTTTGGTTCTCTGCCAACTGTTATGTTTAAAGCAGATTTCTCAACATTCCTCCAGTTTGCCACCCTCCCAGTGGGCCCTTTCAGCAAATATTTAAAATGTTAATTACTTGGAAAACCAAATGAAATTATATTTGTTTATCAAGTGTACATGTACTTGTAACACTTACCACACAGAGAAAATTTCCCTATAACATAAATTCATTAGATGTTGCCAGTAAGAACATATGTAGTTGCCTTCAAAATTACACAATCAGGACCAATCAGAATTTTCCAGTTACTGATTTCCATATAAGCAAATTGCCTACTTATTGCTTCAGAGTTTGTCAGTAGAAAGATTTCCAAAATTACTATAGAAGTTTGTTCTTATCTAGTATCTAAATCTGTTGTTTGTTTCAAAATTCATCTTTTTATAGAAGAATTAACTGTAGAATCTATTAATTGAACTCAATGACTTATTCCTTCTGTAAACATTTATAAATCATCTACCATACCTAAAATTTATTCCATGCTAATATCCTTGAGCCTTTCTGTGTTTAGTGATAATACTTTCAGGCTCTTCTCTGTTTCTTCTGATTCCCTTCCTCTTTCACAAAGTCAGTTAAAATGTCTGGGGAAAAATGTAAAAGTCAACTGAAGAAGTATCATAAAGTCTATGCCCCTGTTATCAGGTTAGAGTGGGCAAAAGGACATTCACTAAAGGTTTCCTTTTATCCTTAATGGACTGAATTCTCAGTAAACACAGCTTTGCTTCACTTTTGAAGAGTTTACCTATTAATGATGGTCAAAACATTAAAGCTGATGGCTCTTCCTTGTGAAAAACCCTATGGGGAACTTTCTGTTCTCTGTTGAATGTCACCTGTAAAATTATTCTAGAATGGCAAATTTCACGCTTGCTTGTTGGAGATCACAGAGAGATGGAAAGGGAAATGGAAAAAAGAACTCATACTGACAACGTACCAAAGTTTAGTTATAGATACCTTAGTTAAAATATTAAGAAAAGAAATCAGTGTCTATTATTTAGTGTTCCAAATTTATTTTGTGTATTTTATCAGTAGTAGTACAAAATTTTCTTCAGCAGAAGACTTCCTCAGTGTTCCAAATGTAAAACACGTACAACCAGAGGTCTTCGAGTTTAGAGAGGAGACAGGGGAGAAGCCCAAATACAGAGTTTGGTACCTTGTTGCTGCCTTTTTCTTTCTTTTCCTGAGCCATGGCATATTGATCTGTTTTCTGTTGCAAAAAGAACAAGGCCAACAACTTTTTAAAAAGAAACTTGTATTTGTTTACACCTTTGGAGAGTCAAAGTCCGAGACTGCACCATCTCACTGTAGCGCCCTCTGGTGAGGCTCCTTGAGCTGCATCACCTGGTGAGGAGGGGGCGGGGGGCGTTGTAGGAGAACAGGTGGAAGAGATCCCGGTGAGAGAGAGGAAGTGAGAGGCAGGAGCCAGCCTGTGTTTTGAGAACAACCAGCTGTAACTAGCATGAGACCCCTGAGAACTACTTGAGTCCCCTCCGAAGACAGTGTCACCAGCGACTTCAGCCCCTCTCAAGGCACTGCGCCATCTGAGGTTTCCCCAGCTCCTCACATTGTCTCACAGCAGGCCAAGCTTCTAGGTATGACTCTCAGCCTACACCCAAACCATAGCAACTGAAGAAGTGGGTCTCTGCTGACCTACTTTTCTGAACTCTCATCAAATGCAAAATCCCTAAGCAGCATCGTTGGCGGGCTATCCCTCAGATTATTTCAAATGACAAGAAGATCACTATTTTTTAAAAGCAGCCTGTTTTATCTCTAGGAACCTCTAAGTACTCATGTAGATTTCCTAGTCCATCATTATTAAAAATCATCAATCTAACAGAAATTTTCAATACCAAGGAGATCAGCAATAATCTTATACTATGTTGATACATCACCAGGAAATCTACTAAAATTTCCAGGATGAGGCATCAATTTCTTCCCTTTGATCCTCTGGGCTCCTTAAAATAAAGTATAGGCA